>CM010618.1:15051713-15288177 GCA_003430845.1 Xanthoceras sorbifolium
CCTCACGACAGGCTCCCACATATCAGAAACGTGTCTGTGTGGCACGGCATCGGCCATTCACGTCGCTCGACGCGCTACCTTTCGGACCTACATTGGCCGAGCCCATGACCAATTCGTGTAGGCCTAGGCCTGTAACCTGACCCATCAGACTTCAAATGTGGAGTCTGATGGACTAAGTCAATGAGGCACCCAGATTATCCTTGATTTTGGAGCAACGAATCAGGGATGTGATCGACTCCTCCCAACGGGTGGATTACCTTCCCTATAAATGAAGAAGCTTGCTCTCAAAAATCTCTCCATGTGTGTGCAACCCCGAGAACTAGACTATTGACACCTATTATTTATAACAACAATACTTTACTAAAGCACTTTTCGGCGAACTTCTGTCATTCCCGATAATCTTACGATCACGACTTCGGTCGATCAACCAGATACTGCCATCCATCACGAAGACCTTAATCCTTCAGATTAAGGAAGTATTTCTGTCCTTCATACTTACTTGTTCTATACCAATTACCAGTAGTCGCTAACTTGACCGTCGGAGTGACTTTGGCCGGCACCACCTCGGTGTCCCAGACGTCCTACGGGTCAAGTGTGTTCTATCTTTGCAGGTTGTAGTGCCCTATACTTCCCCAGCGATTTTCGAGGTTTACAATTTGGCGCCCACTGTGGGGCACGACGATCTTTGAACGAGCAGAGCTAGAACACAACGACCTCGACAATGTCGTCCGACAACTCGAACCACGACGCGATGGAGGCTAGGTTCCAACTTCTCATATCCCAGATGCAGGAGAACACCCAGAGACTTTAAGCGCTCGAACAAGAGAATCAATGAGTGATAGCCAAGAACCAAGAACTACAGAATAGGGTAAACTCCCTCGCTGTCGTTCGACCATTTAGGGACGCCTCGACATCCCAACCTGCGTCTTTCGACCAAGTCACCCATGCCACCCTCTACGCACCCGTCTGCCCAGAAGAACAAGGTATGACGGTGAGTGACCTCGACCCTATTCTTGCAGGTACGGAGCTGAGTGCCCAGAATGAGAACGGAGCACCCAGCGTAGGGCTACATCCAGCTGGAAACCAGTCAAATGGAGCAGGAGCTCACCAAATAGAGGATGCAACAAGAATGGCACAAGAAGCGCCACTTATCTTGACCTCCAATGGAAACAATGGATCGACCCAGCAAGCTGTCCCGCAGCAAGGAACACTTTCGTGCCCCTCGCACTTATCTCCGGCGAACCCAGACCTAGTAAACTCTAAACCCACATTAGCTGACCCTGGTTTAGCATGTAGGTTCGCGGAGATAGAGGCACTCATCCAACGCATTCCTGGAATGCCGACTCCTATAAAGAAGAGCATCACTAACAGATTCGTCAACTCCCCATTCATCGACGCAATAGCACTCGTGGAGATGCCAAGGAAATTCAGGTTCTCCAATATGAAGCAGTAGGATGGCACAAAAGATCCGGATGGCCACATAGCTCGGTACTAGCAAAGAATGTTCACTGCTGTGATCCCGCGCGATTTGAGGGAAGCCTGCATGTGTAAAGGGTTCGGATCAAGCCTCGTAGGGCCAGCCCTATAGTGGTACACCGACCTTCCCAATGTCTCCATCAGCTCGTTTGCCCAACTAACAGACACTTTCGTAGAGCAGTTCGCTAGTAGTACAAAATTGGAGTAACAATCCGACGACCTCTACACTATCAGCCAGAAGAGAGGAGAGCACCTACATGACTTTGTAGGTCGCTTCAACAAAGAAAATATGTCCATTCCTCATTGTAATCCGACGATAGCCATATCAGCCTTTCGCAAGGGTCTACTTCATGACTCTGACTTATACAAAGAACTCACCAAGCACCCATGCAAGACAATGGAAGACGTCCTAGCCAAGGCTTGGGCACAAATTAAGTGGAAGAGAAGAAAGAAGGAGCAAGATAGCTGAACGACGAATAGGTGACTGACGAACCGAACCATACCCAACGTCATCACGAAGGGACGGCCGAGGAAAAGATAATCGTTGCCCGAACGACAGACCTCCCAGACCAGTGGACCGACCGAATAACAGGTTGTCAGAATACAACTTGAGCATCAAGCCGAAAGAGGTCATTGCCGTACTCAAAGGTATGGGCGGTTCCGTTAGATGGCCAACGAAGATCAAGAGTCCACCGGATTAGAGGGACAATTATAAGTGGTGCGAATTCCACGGTGATCACGACCATTGGATAGAGAACTGCATCGCCCTACGACTAGAAGTAGCTGAACTGCTCAAGAGAGAACACCTCAAGGAGTTCCTGACTAACAAAAGTAAGAAAACATTGAGTATGCATGATGACAGGTTGCGCGACGGTCGCTCTACACCACAACCAGAACCTCCTCGACACGAGAGGGCCATGAACGTGATCTCTGGCGGATCCGAGGTGAGTGGAGTTACCTATTCAGAGGCCAAACGAACGTACGACAGGCGGGGAACCCAGAGGTTCGACAGGTTCTTCCAGTGGAGCCGACCTACAACTACCCCATTAATTTTAGCAACAATGAGCACACGGACTTGCTCAACCCTCACCACGACGCGCTGATAATTTCATTGAATGTGGTCAACTGCTTGATCAAGAGGATTTTGATCGACAACGGAAGCTCGGCAAATGTGCTCTTCCTTGACGCACTAAGGGAGATGCACATCGATGAGTGCAACATCGTGCGCTGTTCGACTGTCTGGTAGGTTTCAGCGGAGAGTAGAAGAACACAATCGAGGAGATAGTCCTACCCATCTATACTGAGGGGGTAAACTTGAACACCCGCTTCCTGATCCTTAATTTCCCGTCGTCCTACAACATAATCATGGGTAATTCATGGATGCACGAGATAAGGGCAGTCCCTTCGGCATACAACCAGGTTTTTCGTTTCCCAATCAAATGGGGAGTCTGCAAAATTCGGAGATAGCAGAAGACCTCACGAGACTGCTACCAGAACACTTTGATGACCAAGTCGGCCGACTTGTAGCAATTACAGAGCCCGAGCTCCACAACTAGTAAAGATCAACCTGAGATGGAGGAGCTCGACAAAGTCCCATACATTCAGACTTCCCAGACCACAAAGTCAACATCGGCTCACGCCTCCCGCAGGACATCAGAGCCAGCCTTATCAGCTTCTTGTCGACTCGACATGACAGCTTCGCATGGTTTCATGTAAACATGACTAGTATCAACCCGGCGGTCTTAGTCCATAGGCTGTAGGTCGACCTAGACTACCCCCCACTAAAGCAAAAACGGAGGACGTTCGCGCCCGAGCGCAACAAGGTAATCAACGAGGAGATCTAAAAGCAGATTGATATCGGCTCGGTAAGAGAAGTGAACTACCCAGATTGGCTTGCCAACGTAGTAGTTGTGAATAAGAAGAATGGGAAGTGGTGAGTCCGCATCGAATTCATAGATCTCAACAAGGTTTGTCCCAAAGACTCATTCCTTTTACCATACATCGACATGATGGTAGATGCTACCGTTGGTCATAAACTCTTGAGCTTCATGGACGTATTCTCCGGCTACAACTAAATCCTTATGCATCCGGACGACCAGGAGAAGACTTCTTTCATCACAAAGCGAGAAATTTCATGCTACAAAGTGATGCTATTTGGCCTCAAGAACGCCGGGGCAACCCACCAGAGGTTGGTTAATAAGATGTTCGCAAACATGCTCGGCCGAACCATAAAGGTCTACATCGACGACATGCTGGTCAAGTCCTTGGTAGTTGAGCAACACCTCGACCACCTTCGTCAGTCGTTCGACAACGTCGATAGGTATGGTATGAAGCTCAATCCTACCAAATGCTCATTCGAAGTATCCTCAGGGAAGTTCCTTGGTTACCTGGTGACCAAGAGAGGCATCGAGGCCAACCCTGATTAGATTCGATTCGTCATGGGTCTACAATCCCCCAAAAGCATTAAAGACGTACAGAAACTGACCGGACGACTTGTGGCCCTCAACCACTTTATCTCGAAGTCGTCCGAGAGATATAAACCGTTCTTCGATACCCTAAGGAAGAACAAGTCGTTCTACTGGAGCCAGACGTGCGAAGAAGCCTTCCAAAGCATTAAACAATACTTAGTCGACCCTTCACTCCTGTCGAAACCCAAGATAGGGGAGACACTTTTAATCCACCTCGCCGTGTCCGAGACGGCCGTGAGTGCAGTGCTAGTGAAGGAGGAATAAGGTAAGTAACTCCATGTTTACTACGTCAACAAGACCTTACTCGACGTGGAGACCCGATACGCTTAGCTAGAGAAGCTAACCCTTGCTCTAGTCACTACCGCGAGGAAGTTGAGGCCATACTTCCAGTGCCACACCATCAGCGTACTCACCACCTTTCCTTTGAAGAATATCCTACACAAGCCCGAGCTATCCGGACGACTAGTGAAGTGGGCCGTGGAATTGAGCGAGCACAACATCAACTACCAACCCCGCACGGTGATTAAGTTACAAGCATTGGTAGATTTTATAGCGGACTTCACATCTGGAACTCTACGACGAGCGGAAGAAGAGCTATGCTCCATGTCATGAGATTCGTCGGATGATGAGTGGACTTTGGCCATCGACGGATCAAGCAACGTCAAGGGCAGCGGACTAGGCGTAGTACTCACCTCACCTGAGGGTCATGTCATCGAGCAATCCATCTGATGCGGGTTCAAAACCACCAACAACGAAGCCGAGTATGAGGCCCTCATAGCTGGACTTACCTTGGCAAATGACTTACACGTCAAACGGATAAAGGTACGTAGCGACTCACAATTAATTGTAAAACAGTTGCAGAGATCCTACCAAGCTCGAGATTTGAAGATGTCAGCCTACTTGACCTTAGTGAAACAACTACAAGCCTCGTTCATGTTCGACACCGAACAAGTGCCAAGATCAGAAAATGCACATGCCGACGCACTCGCCAAGCTCGGTTCCGCACTCGATACGACCATTGAACGGACCATCCCCATAGTCTACGTCCAATGGCCAACTGTATGGAAGCCGGCAGAGCTCGAAGTCGAACCAATCTCAGTCGAACCGACTTGGATGACTCCAATCTACAACTACTTAATGAATGACACCCTACCGCCCGACAAGGTCGAAACGCGTGGAATCAAAGTCAAGGCAGCTCGATTTTTTATAATGGAGGGACGACTCTACAAGAGGTCCTACTCTGGACCCTACCTCAAGTGTGTCGACCTGACTGAGGCTCGGCAAATACTCAAAGACTTGTACGAAGGACAATGCGGAAACCAGTTAGCAGGAAGAAGCCTAGCCAATCGAGCCCTCACGGCATGGTATTATTGGTCGACAATGCGATTCGAGTCGTATAATTACGTTAAGCGATGCGACCTATACCAGTGCTTCGCCCAAGTCTCACATCAGCACCCGGAACAACTCCACCTCATCACAACTCCATGGCCCTTCATGAAATGAGGGATGGACATCATAGGAAAAATACCAGTTGCCACGGGGAAAAGGTCTACATGCTCGCGGTGACGAATTATTTCACCAAATAGGTTGAAGCCGAATCCTACGTGAGAAGCAAAGACTCCAAAGTTAAGAGCTTCATTTGGAAGAACGTTATATGCCGCTACAGAGTCCCTAAACAGATAGTCACAGACAAAGGCTCACAGTTCATATCGTACAACTTTCAAGATTTCTGCGACAAATGGAACATCAAGCTCAGTTACTCAAGCCCTAGGTATCTTCAAGCAAACAGTCAAGCGGAATCTACTAACAGGACAATCATCTCCACTTTCAAGAAGCGGCTCGACTAGTACGAGGGAAAATGGGCCGACGAGTTGCAAGGTGTGCTATGGTCCTACCGTACGACAGCAAAAACATCGACGGGAGAAACACCTTTCTCTCTAGCCTACAGCTCAAAAGCCGTGATAGCTACTGAAGTTAACTGCCCATCCTACAGAGTCAAGCATGCGACCAAATAAGCAAACAATAGAGAATTGCATAACGAACTCGACATTGCTGACGAACGGTGCGACAAGGCCGAACGACAACTAGCAATCTACCAACAGAAAGTCGTGCAACATTACAACAGGAATATCTGACTTAGAACATTCAAGATTGAAGACTGGGTTATACGCCGCGTATTCCAAAACACAAAAGAGTAAAGGATAGGTAAACTAGGTCCAATATGGGAAGGACCCTACCAGATCACCAACGTGGTCGGACAAGGAGCCTTTAAGCTACGATGTGCAGACGACATGGAAATTGGTAACAGCTGAAACGCCATCCACCTCAAACTGTATCATTTCTAAACCCCTTGTCATTCTTTTTTCATACTTTTCTCATCTTACAATATGGAACTGACGTTGGCATCGGAAGTCCGTTGGTGAACCCAACGGCTAACCTTAACATGTTTCACGCAGGTTAACGTCGGTCGACATTCCCGCACTCAAGGTTTTCTACTCACGTCAACCAGCGAATTCACCACGATGAGACTCAACTAATCACACGACCCGCGCTCAAGGTTATGAGTCACACGGTAAAAGCGTTTTTACAGTTCAAGCGTGGATCCATAGAGATTCACACTTCAACTGGGGGCACATTACCCTGCAAATATCACAAGTACGAGCATCAACGCAAGTTGCACGACCCAAATAGGAAGCTGGCTTCACCACTTCACTGATCCTTCAAGGGACTGCGAAGTCGCACAACGATTAGCTACTACTTATTTGAAATTTTCCTACACCACACGACGACTTCACAATTACATGTTGCAAAGAGTAAAGAACTAGATTGTTTAAGTACAAAAATTTTCAATTAGCTAGTTGTACGACTCCATACAAGTTAATTTGATTTTCGCATTCATGGAAAAGTACTCATTTTCAAAAGCATTGTATATTCAAACCAAAATGTCGTTTGACAAATGCAAAACTAAAGTTAAAAAGCCCCTATGGGAAAAAATTCAAGTATTCAGAAAGTAAAGAAAATTCTTTAAGTATAAAAAGTTCAAATTTTATAACCCTCTATGGGGCAGCATCATCCTGCTCTCCTTCAAGTGCGATGTCCTCGACCGTAGCAGCGGGCTGACCGCCGCTCAACTAAACAGGCAGAGCTATGACAGTCTTTCTCATTATTAGCTTTCTCCTCGTCGGCCTTCGCCTTGGCAGATTTGCTCTTTTCCTTGGCTCCACCCTCGTCGTCCTTCTCATCCTCATCATCTGGGCAAGTAAGCTTCTCATGGTCGGCAATCCACCTGTCTACCTTCCACTCAGCCGCACGACCTTCCTTGTATTGCCTCATCAGGTTCGCTTTAGTCTTGATAATGACGTTAAGCACACTATCCTCCTGCTGGTCATACAAGGTGTCATAGTCCGACTCCTTTGCCTTAAGCTTGGCACCCAATCACGACTTTGGTCGATCAACCAAATACTGCCATC
The DNA here is from genome assembly GCA_003430845.1 of Xanthoceras sorbifolium. Taxonomy (NCBI): domain Eukaryota; kingdom Viridiplantae; phylum Streptophyta; class Magnoliopsida; order Sapindales; family Sapindaceae; genus Xanthoceras; species Xanthoceras sorbifolium. The sequence continues at coordinate 15,059,128 of CM010618.1, forward strand.
CATCAAGAAGGCCTCAATCCTTCAGATTAAGAAAGTATTTCTGTAACATCCCTAATTTCGAATAATTAAGTTTGAATATGTGAATATAAATTTTGTGATTTGAGGGGTGTAAAACGTAATTGAAAGTATGTTTATTTTTATGGTTTCCAAATGGACCAGATGGAGCGGTCCAGAAAAATTGTATGAAGTGAAGGAAAAAGTGGACAGTGAGTACCGCGACCTCTCACCGCGATCAGAAATCGCAACCACAGATCGCGCTGACTAGCTCGCAGTGAAAAAAATATCAAATTCGGGCAGTGAGCAACGCGACCACCAGCGCGACCATGGTACCGCGATGGGTGATCGCGATAAAAGCGGTGGAAGTCTTCCAGTGTGTACCTTGACCAGGTGGCGTGACCACAGGTCGCGATGACCGAATTTGTATAAAAAAAGAAAACTTCTCGCGGAAGCCAAAAAAAAAAATAGAAAAGAAGCAGAAAACGGGAGAAGAGAGAAAAAGAGAGAAAAGAAAGAAAGAATAAGAGAGAAAAAGAAGAAGAAGAAGAAGAAGAAGAAGAAGAAGAAGAAGAAGAAGAAGAGAAGAAAAAGGAAAAAGAAAGAAAGATAAAGGAAGAGAAGAGGAAAGAAAAAGGAAAAAAAAAAAAAAAAAACCCAGAAGGAAAAAGTGTAGGAACGGTATCCAGGTAGGTGTACACTTGATTTTGACGTTTTTATGTGTTTTGATTTACATTTGAGTTTTGGATAATTTAGTAAATATATGTTTATATTATTTTTCTATTGATTAATTTCGATTTAATTGTATTTATCGTATTTTGATTATTGATTAGGTTGAAATCAATTGTTTCAGAAGTTCGAATGACCGAATCGTTGAATTATTTTTATGATATTGTGTATATATGTTTTTCGAATATTGATCGAAATTTTTATTTTAGTTACGTTTAAAATCGATTTGTGAATTTCAGTTGGTATATGAAAATAGTGTATTGAAACGGCCCTAGGATACGTAGGCATAAAAAAAATGGATATCGGAGGTTGGTATACCAGCTGGGTTCAGTGAGCAGTACTGCACCGATATTGATATTGATATTGATGATTGATTATGTACCTCCTCATGGATTTGTCCAGGGGTAGAGAGACACGTACCTCCTTACGGATTCGTCCTAGGGTAGGGAGACACGTACCTTCCTAAGGATTCGTTCCTGGGATAGGGAGATATCTACCTCCCTAGGGTCCAAATCCTCGGTCCTAGGGTAGAGAGATACGTATCACTCTTAGGATTCGTCCTAGGGTGGGAGTTATGTTCGACAGACAGCCACTGTGGTCGAACGACCCATATTCCAGTCCTGGTTTATGTTGAGTATTCTAGAGGGCCAGAATTGAAGTGAATTGAATAATATGTTTATAAGTAAAGTTAGAAATTGATTTTATTTATACGTTTATTTTAATAAGTGAAATTGATTGTAAAAGAAAGTGAGAATTTCATTTACTACGAATTATTAAATTGATTTAGTTGTTTTATTACATTGATTTTATATGATTTAAATTCATAATTGAATTGAATATAGTATTGTTTTATTTAAGTACATTGAGATTTATAGTATGCCAATTATATTATGATTCTATTTAATGAATTTAGTGTACACCCACTAAGCTATATGCTTAGGCCATCTCCAACCCACAGCACCAAATTTTGCACCAAAATGGTGTAAAAACAGCATCTTTTTAGAATATTCTTACACCAAATTTTTTTCATCTCCAACCCAATTTACACCAAATTGGTGCAAACACTATTTTTAAATAATATTCTATACATAATTCTTTAAATAATATTTATTTATTTATTTAGTATTATAATATTATTATTAAATAATTACATATATTATATAAAAAAATTAAATACTCAAATTAATTTTTTCTCATTTTTAATATAATATTATTTTAATTATTATTTTTTTCCAACTAATTTTTTTATCCAACTAATTAAATTTGTATCTAATTTTTACCCGCATATTTTTCGAGCGACTGTTTTTTCACCCACTTATTTTTCTACCATTAAATTTTCATCAATTTTAACCGACATATTTTTTCTAGTCAATAATCACATTATCCAAAAATATAAAAAAAATTTCAAATAAAAATATTTCATTAAATAACATGACTTACATAAAACATAAATAAAAACTGAATAATAATTATTATTTTTATTTTCTTTTTTTATCCATGTATTTTGTTGAAGTTAGTTTAACGTTATTGTTTTTATTTAATTACTGATTATTATATTTTTAAAATAGTAATTGATAAAATAATTTTTTTTATACATTAAAAATTTAAGTGAAATTAAAAATTAAAAATGAGTTAAATATTTAATTAATAAGTTAATTAAATAACTTAATAATATATATCAATATTGTACTCATTTTGAAGCTCTCGACAAATTAATCTCAACGGTATATTTTTTGTATAAAGTTAATTTATATATTTATTTATTTATTGAAATATATAAATTAATTAAATTAGTTAAAGGATATAAAAGGAATAAAATTTGTTGGAGTTATAATATAAAGGGCAAAATTGGAATTTGAAAATATGCACAGTACTTAGTGCAAGTGAACAGTGCTGCACCAAATATGGTGCAGTACTGTTTACTTGCACCAAAAATGTGCATGGGAGACAACACAATGGTGCTGCGTTGGAAGGCAATTTTGCACTATTATGGTGCAATGCACCATTAAGCGTCTCCCGTTGGAGACGCTCTTAGCGCGTCGGTTTTTTTTATCGCGCGTAGGTCACAAGAATACTGAGGAGGCCAAAGATTGAAGAGAAAGTTGCTGACAGAGAGACCCAGAGTCACTACATTTGGGTAGATATATAAATATATTGTTGTATAATATGTGTAGATTGCATACGTATATAGAGATTTGTAATTGTGGGTTATATTTGTGTTTTGTAATTAAATTGTTTTATGATTTCTGTTTTTCATTTTTAAAGGTTGTTAAAGGTTTGTAACTATTGAATTCTGAATTATTTTATTTTAAAACTATTGGAAAGTCACACTAAACGGCAGAGTGCGCATTTGAAAGAAATGATATTTGAAGTGTTGTGGATTATATTTGAATTGAGTTTGATTTAAAATAGGTTTTGGGAAATCAGAAAAACAGAGGACACTCTGTCGAAATTTTTTTAAAACTGTATTTTAAATGGGCTCACTAGACAAACACTTTTAAATTACAAATTGATATGATTTTCAATGGTTTGAATATATAACGTGAGTTTCAGTTTATAGAAAGAATTAAGAAAGTATTTGAAAACCCGGTAACGCTCCCTGGATCGATCCAGACGGGTCGGATCAGAGGGTGTTACAATTTCTGTCCCTCATATTTACTTGTTCGATACCAATTACCAGTAGTCGCTAACTTGACCGTCAGAGTGACTTTGGCCGGCACCACCCTGGTGTCCTAGACGTCCTACGGGTCATGTGTGTTCTATCTTTGCAGGTTGTAGTGCCCTACACTTCCCCAGCAATTTTCGAGGTCTACATCGATAAAATTTGAATGATAAATTAAAGGGTTATTTATATTTTCCTCCCTGACAATTGAATTAACATCAGTTTCCCCCCTCTATTTTTAAAATTATCCATTTTCCCCCTGCCGTTATTAATCCATCCAAAAAGTTAATTTTTAACAGTAATAGGCGGTGTAAATACCAAAACACCCTTAATAAAAATTTATAATATAAAAATAAAAATTTAATAATTAAAAAATTATATTTTTCCTCTTTTTTCTCGTCCCTCTCCTCTGGAAATAAGAAACATCATCATCAACAGTCCACACTTCATCACTATCCATCACCAATTAATAAAGCTCAAAACCACTTTACCACCTTAAACCACCAAACAAATCCCAAAACCATCAAATGAAACTGAAAACCACCCAAAACATCTAAACACACTGGAAAAATAAAATAAAATGAATCCCCAAAATCCAAAACCACCCAAACCTACCAAATAAAATTCAAAACCACCAAAACTCTCATCTCACCTCTTCCTGTTGCCCTAAACTCCAAAACCTTTCAAGACATGTCTTTCAAAACCCGCTCTTCCCTTCTTTTCAAAATCCTCTGCCATAACAATATAACACCACCAAAAGTCACCTGCGGAAGAGGTTGCCGAAGACAGGGAGAAAATTAGAGAGAGGGGAGAGAGAGATGGTGAGAAGATAGAGAGTGAAGATTAGAGAGAGAAAAAGTTGAAAAAAAATGAAAGAAATCTAGAGAGTTGGAGAGAGACGGGGAGAAGATAGAGAGTGGAGAGTTAGAGAGAAAAAGTTGAAAAAAAAGTGATGAAAAGCTGGAGAGAGATGGAGAAGGGAGAGAAAAAAAATGACGAGTGAGAGGAGAGAGAGAGAAAGAGATATATTTTTAAAAGAAAGAAATGATGAGTGGAAGGAGAGAGAGAGAGATATATATTTTTAAAAATAAGAAATGATGAATGAGAAAGAGAGAGTTATGTTTTTAATTGTTTTATATTAAATCAGTTATTGATGATGTAATTATTGAAATGTCCTTATTGAAATGTCCTTACACGTTAACGTTAAATGACGATTTAATAACGATAGGGGGGAAAATAGGTAATACTGAAAACAGAGGGGGGAAAATATGAATAACCCTAAATTAAAATATAAAATAAAAAGAAAGAATCTAACTATGTGTTGACTAAACTTACAGTTGTTTAAGATGTGTTGCATTCTGGATAGACACCTATTTGAGTAGAGCTTTGAGGAATTGAAGTTTTTTTTTTTTTTTTTTGAGAAAGGGAAAATTTATTACCAAAACAAAACCTTTAACAACCCAGCTAAGAAGCAAAACGAGTTATATCAGCCACCAGGGGAGCTGCAAGCCTGCAACAACACAAAAAGAGGTGTTGTTTGATGTGTTGAACTGCAAGTAGCGAATCACTTTCAACAATTGCAAAAACATAATAAAATATATATAAATCTGCAATCGTTCTATTTCATTATCGTTGGTAGCAAAGAATGAAAGAATAAACAAGCTCTTACAAATAGATATATAAATTGAATTCTTATTTTAATGACTTCAACAAGAATAAAAGAATAGATGTACAATGTGTGTTTGTTTAACTTATTTATTAGACGTTGCATTCTGGAGGGATTCCCTGAGGAAACCTTTTCATGTCAGTGCAGTAATTGTATATTAAGTAGTTGTTCTGCACCCATTTGAGCCTTTGTTGATTTGTTGAATCAAGCTCTTGAGAGAACCATGTGGATGTTGTAGAAGAAGGTGAGTTTGAAGAACAAGAAGATGCCCCATTTGACCAAACACATGCATCTGCCTTGAAGTTTCTGTAGGAAGCAGTGAATGGAGCTTGAGTCCAGTCAGTCTTTACAAGTCCACCTCTTGTTGCCCAATCATCTGCATTCCATAGTGATGAGTGTATTCTCATTGGCTGACTCTTAGGAAATGGAACTCCAATTGACTCTGAGTTCTTAAATTCTCTTATAGGGGTGCCATCCACTGAGAATCTGCAAATTGTAGAGTAGAGAAAACATGAGCACTCAAAATAACTGATAATGAGATTAAAAGAATGAGTTTGGAGTGGATTAAATAAATACATACACAATGCGCTGAGGATTCCAAAGGATGGAATAAGTGTGAAAATCAGCAGTTGGATCAAACCAGAGATAAAATTGTTGTTCTCTGCTGCCTTTTCCTTGGCTAAAGACATTAGTGTGAAGAATGTAAGGATCACCACTCAAGTTTCCTAAGAATTCGAAATCTATTTCGTCCCAAGTTGTTCCTGGTGATTTTAACTGCATCATATAAATTTATATATATTAGCATGATGATAACAATGCAATTATTAGTCTTTAACTAATTAATGACTTGGAAGAAACTAACATGTAGATAGAGAGAAAGTACTCACATAGTAGGCAGTGACAGTTCCGGCAGAGTTGCCAGGGACAAGCTTGAGTTGCATATCAATGTTGCCAAAAAGATACTCATTCTTGGATTCAAAGCCAGAGCCAGAGGCTTTGTCCAAGGAGAGAGTGAGAAGCTCACCATTGTTGAGTATCTTGGCACGGCCCTCTCCCCATGTAATATCAAAATGTTGATTGAGGTTACCATAAGCAACCATGAAAAAGGAGCCTAACAGAGGTAACAAAAGGAGGTAACAAACAGTGAAAGCCATGAATATGGTTTGTAGAGAGAAATAGATATGAAGTTTGTATGTTTGAAAGTGAAAACAGAAGAGATTGATGAAAGGGTAATGGAGCATGGTTGGGTATTTATAAAATGAGATGAGGCGGTGAAGATGAGTAGAGGAAATTGATGGGGTAGGTTCGATTATGATGATCCAAAGCTGTGGACAGTTGTTGTTTGGCTCGAAAAAACATAAAATAATAGCTGTCGGATCCCACACGAACAAACCAGGAAATAGTCTATTAAATAACACGCGGTTTTACAGTAATGATTTTGGGGAGGCCGCGTATTATAATATAATTTTCCATGCATTCAAAGAATAGTGTTGGAATAAATCATAACCAGGTAGGCTGTGGTAAGTTAGTATTATGTCACGGTCTTAGTATTTTCTAAGACAACCGTGCGATATTTAATACACTTTCTCCTGTTGAAAAGGTTAAGTCAGCCTTAATCCTCACGAGCTAGGCAAGTAATTTGCTAGCAAACTCAAGAAAGCTTGTAGGAAGAGAGAAGAGAAGAGAGCACAAGTGTTTGAGAGAATACTTGAATGCTTGAATGCTTTCTAAGATGGTTTGTACAAATGAGGGGTGCTATCTATTTATAGGCACCAAAGAACATTCTAGGTTCCTACCTATCTACAATATTCTAGAGAATTCTACAATGTACAAGAAATCCCTACAATGTACATGTTCTAGAGAATTTCATGTCTTGAACATCCTACAAGTCTCCACAACATTCTAGAATGTCCCAAGAGCTAGACTTCTCTAGGAGTTTCTCCATCCTTCTAGGTTTCTCCACAAGGTTCACCATTCCTCTAGGTTGTTCCGGATCCTTCTAGAAAGTTCGTGACATTCTCCCTCACCTAATCCGGCGACGTCCTTGTCGTAGTCTCCTTGTGGAACTCCTCGATTTGTTTTGTAAACTGCCACAAAGCCTCCTTCGGTTCCCAAGTAGCTTCACTCGTAGGAAGTCCCTTCCACTTGATCAGGTAGTCGCTACTTCGAGGAACACCCCTTTTCCTCACGACTCGATCCGCCAGGATCTCCTCTACTTCCTTATCGTAGGAGGTTACTACGGCAGTTGGCGCCCTTGAAGACTCTCCTCGGCTAGGGTCTTCCGTGTCCGCATAATAGGGTTTCAAATGACTCACATGGAAGACTGGATGGATCTTGAGCCTTGGAGGTAATTCAACCTTGTAGGAAACTTTTCCTACCTTCTTCAGGATCGGAAAGGGTCCTTCGTACTTCCTCACCAAGCCTTTGTGCACCTTCCTGAAGGCCTTAAATTGTTGGGGCAGCAACTTGACAAGCACCAAGTCTCCTACTTGAAATTCCACTCGTCGCCTCTTCTTATCCGCCCATTTCTTCATTTTCCGCGCGGCCTTGTCAAGATAGGATCGTACTATATCGGCTTGTTCTTGCCAATCCTTGGCCAACTTATACGATCCTGGACTCCTTTCCGTGTATCCCACCATTACCGTCTGCGGAGTGAGGGGTTGTTGGCCCGTCGCCAACTCGAAGGGACTATGGTGGGTCGCCTCACTCCTCTGCATGTTGTAAGAGAATTGGGCCACATCAAGTAACTTCGCCCAATCTCGTTGGTTGGCACTCACAAAGTGCCTCAAGTATAGCTCCAACAAGGCATTCACCCTCTCTGTTTGCCCATCCGTTTATGGGTGAAAGCTTGTAGACAAATACAACTTCGACCCCAATAGGTTGAAAAGCTCAGTCCAGAATTTTCCTGTGAAGCGCGGGTCTCGATCGCTAATGATCGTTCTTGGCACGCCCCAATACTTCACTACATCCCTTAGGAACAACCGAGCTGCCTGCTCTGCCGTGCAATCCGTAGGGGCAGCAATAAAAGTTGCATATTTAGAGAATCGATCGACTACCACCATAATCGATCCGCAGCTATCCGACTTTGGTAAGGCCGAAATGAAGTCCATGGTGACACTTTCCCATGGTCCCTCAGGGATGGGTAATGGCTCTAACAATCCTCCCGGCGATTGCTGCTCATTCTTATCTTGCTGGCACACAAGACAAGTCTTCACATAGGCCTCAATGTCATCCCTCATATGCGGCCAATAGTAGGTTGCTTCGAGCAAAGCCCTGGTCCTCTGTTGTCGCGGATGTCCTGCCCACTTTGTATCATGGCACTCCTTGATCAGATTCTTCCGCAGGTTTTCGAATTTCGGGACATACAGCCGGTTTCCCACGGTGTAGAGCAAGTCATCCTGTACCCAAAACCGTTTGGTCTTCCCATCGTTTGCTAGTGCCACGAGACTCTTGCCAAGCGAGTCGTGTTGTAGCCCCTCCTTAATGAGATTGATGACTTCTCCCTGTGGTGCACTCCTCATAGTTGCAAGCTCCGCCTTGCGACTCAGTGCGTCTGCCACCACATTAGCCTTCCCAGGCTTGTACTCGAGTGTGTAGTCGAACTCTGCCAGAAAGTCTTGCCATCTAGCTTGCTTTAGGCTTAGCTTCTTCTGCGTCTGGAAGTAGCTAGTGGCAACGTTGTCTGTCCTGATTGTAAAGGGAGAGCCGAGCAAATAGTGTCGCCAAGTGCGAAGGCAATGAACAACCGCAGTCATCTCCTTCTCATGAACAGTATACCTCCGTCCCGTATCATTCAGTTTGCGGCTCTCGAAGGCTATAGGATGCCCATCCTGCATTAGAACTCCTCCAATGGCAAAGTCAGAAGCATCCGTTTGCACTTCATAAGGTTTGGAATGGTCCGGAAGACTCAACACTGGTTCTTCCGTTACTGCCTTCTTCAATCCCTCAAAGGCTTCTTGGCACTCTTTCGACCATTCCCATGCCTTGTTTTTCTTCAACAGATCCGTGAGTGGAGCTGCCCTTGTTGAATACCCCTTTTATGAATCTCCGATAATAGTTAACTAGGCCAAGGAATGACCGTAGTTCAGGCACCTTCGTAGGAGGATCCCATTCACAAATGGCTTTGATCTTGAATTTGTTTGGAATTTTTTTTTCTTCAATTCAAATAACTCTCGATTTAGTTTTTTTTTTTTTTTGGTTTTGTTGGTTAAATGGAGGGTTGAATTTCAATTATTGATTTGGATTCTCTTAATTGTGAAAGAAATAACTTAATTAAAAAAAATTTACATTCGTTTGTTATCAGTATATATAAAATTATTAATTCAACTACTGATTTTGTATATACCCAATGTGATTTTGATTCAACTATTGATGTTGAAAGCAACACCCCTGCATTGAATTTTATATATTCTTGTATGTAATTATTAATTTTTTTTATTTAATCAACTACTAATTTTGTATATCAGTATTTACACAGCACATTATCAATATATCAATATATCGCAGCACATTATCACAGCACAGTACTGATTTTATTTGATTTCATTCAACTATTGTCAATAAATAAGTGAAAAATTTGCTGATATAGGTTTAAAGAACACTTGAACATATTTATCTTAAAATTTGTAGTTATGGTATTATCGATTTTGTTTTTAATATAATGTTAACATGTCATTAGTATAGATTATGGTTGTATAGGATCTAATCTATTAAATTTATACTACCAATTTAAATTTTTATCTTAATTTAGATTATTAAGTAGTTATTTAAATAATTATTTAACCAAAGAGTTTGATAATTTTAGGTTACAATGTCAAACAACCATAATTCCAAGTCAAGAAAAACTCTCCTTTCATACTTTGGGAAAAAGGGAGATTATCAATCATCAAGTGGGTTAAGTTCTCCGTGTGATGTAGGCGGTTCAAGTTTGCCTACTCCGCCTGAGAATATTTACACTCCACCAGATATTAATACTGCTTATTATGAACGTAATCCTGGATTACATCTTCTAATAGGAGCTTATCTCGTTGACAAACATGATGATGTTCGAAAAACATATATAAAAATGGGACCGTTTCAACCTATGTTGGATAACTATCCACCCACTCCGGATGGTAAACATAGTCGAAGATTTCAACAATCTTGGTTCCAACAATTTCCTTGGCTTGAATATTCGATAGCAAAAGATAAAACATTTTGTTTTCCATACTTTCTTTTTTATAGTTTTACGTCAAAAAATTGTACATTTACAATGGATGGTTTCCAAAGTTGAAAAAGAATCAATTGTAAAGGAAAATGTCAATTTTGGAAACATGAAGGGAGACATAATTCACTATATATGTTTGCCATCTAAAGTTGGGATAACTTAAAATATCCATTTCGGCATATCGACACAGTCATGAGTACAGTCTCTTTACAAGAAACTTTACAAAATTGGTTACGACTTATGACCTCACTAGAGACGGTGAAATGGCTAGCAATGCAAAGGTATACTTTTCGGGGTCATGATGAATCCATCAATTCTACCAATCGTGGGAACTTTATTGAGATGATATAGTTACAAGCAAGAGTAAATCAAGAAATTGTTGGGATTGTCCTAGAAAATGCTCCACAAAATGCCTAATATACATCACCTCGGATTCAAAAGGAGTTATTGAATATTCTAGCTAACGAAGTGCGAGCTAAGATCCGTGAGGAAGTCGGGGATGCTAAATTCTGTAATCATGTTGATGAAGCAGTTGATGAATCTAACAAAGAACAAATGGCAATTATTTTGAGGTGTGTTGATTTAAAGGGATTTGTTAGAGAACGTTTTTTTTTTCAAGTAATGAGTGTTAATGACACAAATTCTTCAACTCTTAAAAAAGATATATGTAATGTCTTTGCTCGATATAATCTATCGGTTTAAAACTTGCGAGGTCAAAGATATGATGGTGCTAGCAATATGAGGGGTGAATGGAATGATTTACAAGCCTTATTTCTCAAATATTTTCCATTTGCTTATTACATACATTGCTTTGCACATAGACTTCAACATGCTTTAATTGTAGTAGCTAGAGAAGTTCATGATATATGGTTATTTTGTTCAAAATTGAATTTTATTGTCAACTTGGTGAGTGCTTCTTTCAAGCGTCATTATGAGTTGAAATCTGTTCGAAAAGATGAAATTAAAAATTTGATAGCTTTAAGCGAACTCGAGACTACTATAGGGGCTAATCAAATTTGTACTTTGCAACGACCTGGAGTTACTCGTTAGAGCTCCCATTTCACTTCTATTAGGAGATTTATTTAGATGTTTGGTTCAACTTCTACTCTTCTTGAAAATTTGATTAACAAGGGACTGAACAACAATATATGCCGAGAAACCAAAGATGCGTATAAAGATTTGAGATCATTTAAATTTGTGTTTATCTTGTTATTATTGCACAAAAATTTTAGAATCTCTGATATGCTTTATCAAGTTTTGCAATTAAAATCTCAAGATCTCTTAAATTCTATGAATTTGGTGTCAACTACAAAAATGCTCTTTCGAGTTAAGGGAGAATGGATGGGATACTTTTCTTGAAAGTGTAGTGTCATTCTGTGAAATGTATGAAATGGATATACCTAATATAAATGCACGTTATTTGGAAGAAACGAAGCGTTCTTGTCAACAGAAAGATAATGTCACAGTTGAAGATTACTATCACTTTAGTATATTTAATGCAATGATAGATTTTCAATTGATGGAGTTGAAAAGTATATTTCCAGAGCAAATAATAGAACTTCTTACTCTTAGCATGGCTTTGAGACTCATGGATAGGTTTAAATCATTTGATATTGATAATATATATTTGTACTTTTGCTACGAAGTTCTACTCTTAAGATTTCGCTAAAAATGACACTGAAGATTTGAGAAGACAATTGAGCCATTACAGGTTTGATGTTCTTTGTTGTCCAACATTTCAGAATTTTGCTTCTCTATTAGAACTATGTCAATGTTAACTGAAACAAAAAGGTCAGAACACTACACTTTAGTTGATAAAGTGAATCGTTAAGTCTCAACACTTCTGGTATCCACGGTAACAACAGAACGGGCATTTTCTGCTATGAAACTTCTTAAAACACCACTTCACAATAAGATGGAGGATGATTTTCTGACATATTGTATAGTCATATATATTGAAAGGGAGATAGCTGATATCATTGACTTAAAATATATAATAGACGAGTTTGAGTTGATTGTGTAAAATCTCGCAAGACAAAGTTTAAATAAGGCTTATTTGTATTTGTATTGCATGTTTCTTTTTATTTTTTATTGTTATCTTATTAAAAGTTAATGTACTTTATTTAATATATGCATTTTGAGGGGTAAAGTTCATTATACCCCATCTAGTTTTATCTTTACTTTTTAATCAATTAAATTTCTTCGTATTGTTGATATTCGCTTAAAAAAAAATTGTTTTGTTTTCGCCAACCCTAACAAAAATTCCTGTATACGCCCCTGAATACAATGGTCTTAGTTTATGGATAATTATAATTTAAATTATACTTGTTCATAAACTAAGACTGTTGCATTGTATTCATTAAAGAGAGCTTTCACAAGAGATGGGTGAAGATTTATTTAAAAAAAAAAAAAATACCACCATCCTCCGTGGGATATTCATGCAGAGTCCCCTTTTATTTGAGTGATACAATGCAATCGTCTTAGCACATAAAAGAACGTACAGAATGAAAAAATTCTGTGAACTCGATGGTCAAGGTTCACTTGTTTTGAAGTTTGTTAACTCGATTGATTATGATAGAGACATTGACTTCCCATTGAACTTTTCTTTCTGTGATGAATCATATTCTACTCAAATCATATACGATTAAACTTATCAATCGGTGGGGAAATGAGTACAGCAAGTCTTTTGAAGACGAGGTTGCAGCGTATGTAATACTTCAGAAGTGGCTGAATAAAATGCGGTGTTGCAACGCTAACCGTTATCAAGGGTGGCTAAGTAAACACTGAATCTCATGCCAAAGAGACTTTTTTAGAAGATGTAGTAGGAAAGTTATATTCCAAACAAGAATACCAAGGAAATTATATATTGAGTTCGTTAAATGAGCCGAAAGTATCTTGTAATATTCGAATAGACTGACAATTTACTCTCATTTAAATTGGTTGCAAGAAACAATTTTGAGATTTTGTAAATATGAGCGTATTCCTGATAAATAAAAAATTAAATTTTAATAATTTTTAAAAAATAAATAAATTATTAACATTCAAATAACAAGGTATCTCTTTTAAAAAAACAAAAAACAAGATATCAAAATAAATTTATTAAAATCATCCTAAATAAAATTAATAAATAAATATAAATAACATTAAGTATTAATTTCTAATGTATATAATTTGAATTCATAATCTTGATGATGTGAGTGTGAGAGACATATACTTAAACCAACCATTAAAAAATAACTAATTTTAGAAACATCTTAATCTTATTATAATTGGTGAGAAATTATTTTTTTAAAAAAAAATTATGTAATATATATAATGTTAACTAAACTGGTGAATGACAATAATGTGATATAATGCACATCCACTTGTAGTAAAGTGGTTAGTGCATCTCTCTCCCACCTCAGTGGTGAGGGGTTCGATTCCCACCATGTACATATGTAAATAGTTTTCTCCCCTTATTGTGGCAGTAGTATTCTCCCGCTATGAGAGTAGATATTCAGGCCGTACGTTTAGTGGTTAATCTCTGCAGGTCCCGACAGTTGTTGATATTGTAATTGTACCCCTTCAAAAAAAAAATAATGTGATATAATTAAAATATAAAAGTAATGCATTTTATCTATTACTTCTTTAGGAATAGTAGAAAAACTTGTGTGGGATGGTCTCACCGTATTAATGGTAAGACTTAATATTGAAACCACCCAATTACATTAGCCAATTTTATATTATTTGCATTAGAAAATGATGCATTTTACTTTTCCAATATAATTAAGAACTAATTGTAATGAAGTGCCCTGACATTTAGCCAACAAAAGTGTGAGTTTAGCCTTAATTACATACTAGTACCCTACCATTAGTTGACCCAGTAAAAAATAACGGTTTAACCATGATTTATTATTGAAATGACATAACTATCCTTGGTTAAAAATTTTAAAAATTAAATAAAATAATTACAAAATTACAAAAAATTAATAAAAATTTTAAATCGATCTTCACCATCTATCAAGATTAATGGACAGTGGATATTATATTTAAATTATTTTTTTATTTTAATGTAAAATAACCATATTATCCTTCTAACTAATGCTTGACCGTCAGCTCTAACAGTCAACCAGTTAGTCAAGGGTACTATTATATAATTAAGATAAAACTCACGATTTCATTACAATACGATTAAACGTCAGGATACTTTATTGTAATTCGTCCTATAATAATAAAAATGTGGCGCAATGTAATTAGGCGGTCTCACAATTAATGCGATGAGACCGTTCCATATAAATTTTCCCTAAGAATAGATAAAATAAGGAAAAAAATTATTAAAATAAAAAATAGGTTAACCATATAATATGAAGAAGAACTCGAGTGGTTAGTGCACCTCCCTCCAACCTTAATGGTGAGGGTTCAAGTCTCACAATGTGTATTTAACAATATATGTGAGTAGTGTTCTCTTTTTATTATAAGAGTAGATGTCTCCCGTTATGTCTACCATATAATAAGATGATGTTAGTTTAAAAAAGTAAGACAAGTCCAATAAACTAGTTCAAGAGCCCAATACGTTCAAATATAACTAAAACCAATTAAAACAAGCCGTCTCTTATCCCCCACTTCACTAACTTTTATCTCCTTCATCATCCCATTTTCCTAAAAAAAAATATTTTTCATTCTTTTTTCTTTTACCAGCCGACAAACACTTTGTCAGCAGTTCTTTTATTTCTTTTCTTCATTTATTATTTTTTATTTTCACTTTTTCAAATTTCAAATCCTAACTTTTCAATAATCTCATTTTTTAAAACTTTAAATATTATTTCTCTTTTTATTTTATTTTATTTTTTTGACAAAGGGAAATCAATAAACAAGAAAAACTACAGTAAAGATTCAAATAGAATAAGGGCCTCCACACACGGAGGAGTATCCTCAATCCAAACCAAAGGCTCAGAAAGCGAAAGACCCGACTTAGCTAAACCATGGGCAACGCCATTACACAAACGAGAAGTAAAACTAATATGCGAAATAGAAAGAGAAGACACCAAATGAATGATATTAGCAACAATAAGGCCAACATCCGAAAGCGGAGGATCCCCTTTGATGATAGAGGAAATTAACGACGAAGCATCAGATTCAAAACCTACTGGCGAGATTCCCAACTCCACGGCCAACAAGATCCCACGACGGATAGCCATAGCTTTCGCGACCTCAACGGACACAAGCAAAAGATACGATTGATAAAGAGCAGCCAAAACTTGACCACAATCATTACGAATGATCACACCAAAACCAACAACTCTACGAACTGAATCAATAGCAGCATTCGAGTTAATTTTGAACCAACCAGGGGAGGGAGCTTCCCACTTAGGACGCACTCTAGCCAGGCTAGACGGATGAGGTGGCGGGGAGATGGCCGACTCAAACTCAGCTAGGAAAGAAAGAGACCAAGGCACAATATCTTGAACCCGCAGCTTCTTATCAAAGAAGAGAAGGCAGTTACGATAGTACCAAGTCCTCCAAAAGATTATGCAAAGCTCCACAAATTGGGCACTCATAAGGGAAGAGCGGCACAACGAAAGGAAGTCAAGCGAAGACCCCTAGAAGTCCCTTGGAAGCGTAGCAAACTCAGGACGAGACTTGCGAACAGGTTTCAAGCACGGGCACCCCCAAATTGCATGCATAACAGACTCAAAACCAGAGTTGCAAATCGGACATACCTCAGAAGAAATAATATGCCTTCTCGCCAGAATGCTAGCCATAAGGAGCCACTCCTTGCAGACATGCCAAAGGAACAACCTAACCTTGGGAGGAATGCTAAGATGCTAAATGAACTTCCACCAAGCGGACAAGGGTTGCTGCGACGAACTGCTGGCAAGAGAAGGGTTTTGCGAGACCTATCAATAAGCACTTTTAACAGAAAACTTACCAAATTTATCGAAGTGCCAACACAAGGAGTCGGGCCTGGTAGAAGGCGGAATCGACAAGATAGCCTCCGCATCCTGAGGATCAAAAGAAGCACGCACATGAGTGGAGTCCCAATCTCCAGAAACACCTTTCAAAGAGGAAACCATGGCATCAGGAGGCATGACAAAAGGCGATTACACACGAAAAGAGAATGGTCGCGAAATCCACTTATCCCTGTAAATAGCCACCGAGGTTCCGCTGCCTACACGCCAACGCAGCCCCTTTTCAAGGAGGGAGTGGCCCAGAGAATACTACGCCATACTGCGAAAGAGGAACCACGCAGCCTAGCCTGCAAGAAATCACAAGAAGGAAAATAAAGACTCTTCAAAACACGGCCTACCAGCGAATCGGGATGAAGGAGAAGCCTCCAGCCTTGCTTAGCAAGCAAGGCCTTATTAAACAAGCTCAAATCGCGAAAGCCCAGACCACCCTCAAGCTTATTAAGACACACACGGTTCCAGGAACACCAATGAATCTTATGAGAAGTGTCACTATTATCCCCCCAGAAACTGGCCATCAAACGGTACAACTCATGAATGAAAGACTGCGGGAGGTGAAACAAATTCATCAAATACGTAGGAATAGCCTAAACCACCGCTTTGATAAGAACTTCATTGCCACCTGCAGAGAAAAGATTACCCTTCCAATGCTGGAGCTTATTCCACACCCTATCCCGAATAGAGTTAAAAAGGTGCCTCCTAGATCGGCACATAAAACTAGGGAGACCAAGGTAGCGATCATGACACACCACCAAATTCATACCCAACACATTACTAAGCTCAGCTTTTCTACTAGCAGAGAAACGATCATGAAACCAAAAATAGGAGGATATGCTTTCCAACACACTACTGATTTGTTACGATTAATAGTCTGGCCCGAAGCCTTCTCATACGTCGAGAGGATATGCTGAACCTGAAGGCACTCATTGATTATAGCTCGCAGAAATAGGAGGCTGCCATCGATAAAGAAGAGATGGGACACACTGGGACCGCCTCTGCCACACCCTAAGCCGTGAATATGCCCCGCCATCTCTACCGTTGAGAGGAGGCTGGAAAGGCCCTCCGCACTGAGAAGAAAGAGATAGGGGGACAGGGGGTTTCCTTGACGCAAGCCCCTAGAAGGTTTAAGGGATCCACGCACTTCACCGTTAAGCAGATACGAGTAAGAAACTAAGGAGACACAATACATAATCTTACCAATCCAAGAACTAGAAAACCCCAGCTTCACCATCATGCTCTCCAGAAAACCCCACTCAACACAATCATAGGCCTTGGACATGTCTAATTTAATAGCCATGTAATTTCTTCTACGATTGTACCTTTTCTTTAGAAGATTCAGACACTCAAAGCCAACAATAGCATTATCAGTGATGAGACGACCAGGAATGAAAGCACTTTGAGAAAGAGAGATCACCTGGCCAAGAAAATGGCGGAGACGGTTAGCAAGAGTTTTAGCAATAATTTTGTAAATAACATTGCAGAGACTTATCAGACTGAAGTCCGTCATTCTGTTCGCCGAAGGGACCTTAGGAATAAGAACAATGGCCGTAGTGTTCAGGTGCGACAAATCTTTGTTATCGTTGAGACACTCCAGGCAAGCCCCCACCACATCCCAATACTTCTGATAGAAAAGAGCAGGCATGCCATCCAGGCCAGGAGCCTTGCTATGATGCATCTGCTTAAGGGCCATCTGGACTTCTAAAGCTGAGAACTTAGCATCAAGGAGGCGGTTCATGGCCGAAAAAACCCGAGGCGCGACTGAGTTAGTAACTGAACAGAAATTCGCAGAATTAGGAGAGCTAGAAGAAAAAATACCTCCAAAATAATTATGCACCACCATTTCAATATCATCAGCTCCAGTGCGCCAAACCCCATCCGAATCAAATAGCGCCAAAAGCATATTACGCTTTCTTCGTTGGTTCGACTTGTGATGAAAATATTTGGTATTTTTGTCACCACTAGCAAGCCACGAAGTACGAGCGCGTTGCCTCCAATAATCCTTAACTTGCAGAAGAAGCTTATCCAACTTCAACTTCTGAGCTTGAAGATCGCGCTAAGATATGGCAGTAGCATGCTGCCCGATCGAACGAATTCTCCCTCTAGTTTGAGCAATATCACGATGCAGCCGCTGGAAGGATGTACGGTTCCAAACATCTAGAGACTACGCACAATGTTGCAGGTTAGAAGCCACCACGAAGCGAAGGGGACCACCTCTATCATCAGCCCAAGTTCGCTGAATGATATCGCGGCAGTCCTGTATATCCGCCCAGCAGGATTCAAAATGAAAACACCGCCCCCATCTAGCAGCCCCGGCGTACCTATGGAAAGCCAAAGATGAAAAGGAGAGGAGAACGAGTCTATGGTCAGAGCTACAAAAGTCAAGATGTTGGACATCCACAGAGGAGAAAAGCTGCAGCCGGTCATTCGTACTAAAAAAGCGGTCCAAGCGTTCCTGAATAAAATTATTTACCCTCCCACCCTTATGTGTGCTCCAATAGTTATTTTGAAGCCAAACACTTAGAAGTTTTTTTTTTCATCGCCACAATAAAATCAAAAACCAAGCTCTACATTTGAAATAGCCTTACCTTTTAGCTTGGATCGTATTAAGATGGAAAGAAAGGAGAATTTTTTAATGGGTTGAATCACAAGAAGTATGCAAGGGTTATATTGATGTTGCTGTGGTGAGTGGAGTTTATGTTTAAAAAGGATGATTGAGTTTAAAAAAAAAAAAGGAATCATGCAAGTTTTGTTGTATAAGAATGTCAAAAGAAGAGAATAGGGAAGGTATTGAAAATCTTAAGTGTTCTCTTAATATGATCAAGCTCTTGTGTTCCGTTTTCCGTTTCTTTCTTAGCCCATCACCTAACAGCCCCATTACAACTTTTTTAAAGACCTACTGATCTTATGGGGAGTTCAGTTTTTAGCATATAGGTTTGCACTGTGATATCATGTTCTTAATGTTCAATTTCTTCCATGAGATATTTCTATGATATATTAGCGTTTTTCAAATTGATATGCACATGCGATATGTATTCGTAATTTTTAAGCTTAAACTCTTTCTGCGTGTACTTGATGAGTGTGATAACTAGATTCTGAGCGACTTTCGAGTGAAATTAATTTGAGAGGTTTAGAGTCGAGGCAAATCCCATCCTTGTAGTTGATCATTTTCATGTTTCTTTCAAAGATTCTTGGAGTGTTGGCTTGTATGTGGCAAGTAATGCAAAATTTCTTGAGTGGATGCTTTCATTTCGTAATTATTGTTTTTGCAATTTGTTGATATGAGCAGTTAGTGTTGCACTTGGCAAAATGCTTGTTCTTTGATGTTCAAAATTGTGTTTGTGGGTATCGCAGCTGGTAAACCCTCACGAGACTAAAACTCGTTTGCTAGGGACATCTAGGAGTTTAAAGGCTTATGGTACATGCTAAGTGCCATCATGTTACCTACGAAAGTGGTTTAGGCTAGTTTTTATTTTCATTATTGTTGAGTTTTTAATTGCGTGTGATTGTGTCTTTTGCATTTGCGTTTTTTTTTGTGTTTTTTCCAATTTTTGCTCGAGGATAAGCAAAAGCTAGGTTTGGGGGTGTTGTTGGCACCATTTCTTACCAGAAATGGGGCTTTATCTCTCCTTACTTTTTTCCGTCTTTGGGCAATTATTGGGTGCTTTTGATGTTTTACTTGAGTGTGCAGGTTTGAGCCGCTACTTGCACAAGTCGCGGCAGTGTAATTTGGCAAACCAGGCCGAGGCTGCCACGATTTGCGCCGCTAGTTGTGCAAGTCGCGGCGTTATATTTCCAGAACCAGGCCAAGGCTACCGCGACTTAGGCCACGAGTTGTGCAAGTCACGGCAGTGTATTGCAGAAAGTGACCGAGGCTGCCGTGATTTAGCCCGCGACTTGCGCAAGTCGCGGGCAACTTTAATTTGCCCTAATCCGAGCTGCTGTAAAAGGAAAATGTGATTAATTGATTGGGGAGTTGAGCAGTGGCATCAGAGACAAAAATAGAAAAAAAAAGAAGAAGAGAGAACGAGTGCTAGGAGACTAGACTGATTCTTCGTTCATCTTCATCAACCAAGAAATCCAGATTGTCAACGGAGGAGTTCACCATAGAGGGGATCAGTGTAACATCCCTAATTTCGAAAAATTAATTTTGAACATGTGAATATAAATTTTGTGATTTAAGGGGTGTAAAACGTAATTAAATGTATGTTTATTTTTATGGTTTTCAGGTGGACCAGATGGAACGGTCCAGAACTGATGCATGAAGGAAAAAGAGTGAAAAACTAGGGCAGTGTGTACCGCGACCCCTCACCCCGACCACAGATCGCGATGAGCTGCTCGCGGCGAAAAATAGCATTTTCGGGCAGTGAGCAACGCGACCTGGTCACCACGACCACAGATCGCGCTGACTGGCTCGCGATGAAAAGGTGAAATTCTGGCAGTGAGCAACGCGACCACCAGCGCGACCAGGGTACCGCGATGGGTGATCGCGATGAAGGCGGTGGAGTTGCTCCAGTGAGCAACGCGACCTAGTGGCTCGCGACGACGGTCGCGATGACCGAAAGATTATAAAAAAAATAAGTCATCGCAGAAGTCTCCAGAAAACAAAAAATGGGGGAAAAAGAGAGAGACCGAGAGAGCAAGAGAGAAAAAGAAAGAAAAGAAAAAGAAGAAGAAGAGAAGAAGAAGAAGAAAAAGAAGAAGAAGAAAAAGAAGAAAAAGAAGAAGAAAAAGAAGAGGAAGAGAAAAAGAAAAGAGAAAGAAGAAGAAAAGAAAAGAGAAGAAGAAAGAGAAAAAGAGAAAGAGAAAGGGAAAAAGAAAAATTCAGAAGGAAAAAGGCGTAAAAACGGAATCCAGGTAGGTGTACACTGATTTCTGAATTTATTATAATTTTCGTTATATATTTTCAGTTGAATTTCTATATTTTGTCAAATCGAGTTTGAAACTTTATTTATGGATTTTGTATCATTGTGTTTCGTTTACGAATATTGTTAGAAATTGTTTGAAAATAATTAGGGAATATGATAGTATAATGGAATTTCTATGATTTCAAATAAATTGTTTTGCGAGTAATGTTTGGAAACGATTTTGGAAAAATCGTATATAATTATTATTTCGTAAATACTATTTTAAAATAATTTGAGAATATATTGATATGAGTATAAATGAAAGTTTTGGCTTTGTGAAAATAATTGTTGATTTTTGAACGTTTGATTCGTGAATAACTGTTGATTAATTAGAAAACGAATATAAAGTGATGACTACTGCATCTCGCGGGGCAAACCTGGCATAGTCCAGTTTAGACGAATCCCGGAGATAGCTATTTCACTGTATCCATGACTGTTGCATCTCGCGGGGCAAACCTGGCAAGGTCCAGTTTAGGCGAATCCCGGAGATAGCCATTATACTGATAGTAATGCCTGCTGCATCTCGCGGGACAAACCTGGCATAGTCCAGTTTAGGCGAATCCCGGAGATAGCTATTTCACTGTATCCATGACTGTTACATCTCGCGGGGCAAACCTGGTATAGTCCAGTTTAGGCGAATCCCGGAGATAGATATTGTATTGATATTCCTGACAATTACATCTCGCGGGATAAACCTGGTATAGTTCAGTTTAGGCGAATCCCGGAGGTGAACGTTACACCGATGTTACAGATATATAAATGTATGATGAGTGTACGGTCAGAATGGAGAATGAAAGTGAACAAAATGTGTGTATGAATAAAATGTTATAGAATTAATAAAATGATTATAAAAGAACTGAAAACTAAATGTTGTATGCTTTACTGATTGAATTTAGATGCTTTTATTAAACTGTTTTTATATGACTTATTTCAGAAAGTTGAAAATTGAAATGTTTTTATACGATCATATTGGAATATTTTTATTATGAAATGATTATTGATTTTGATACTTGAGTTTAGTGTACACCCACTGGGCATTATTGCTTAGCGAGTTGATTTTATCACGCACAGGTATCAGAGATACAGGGGGAATCAAAGAATAGAAAGGAAGTAGCAGCAGATTGAAGGTCCAGAGTCACAATTCTTTTGAGTAGTTACAATTGAATTTTAATGGTATATTGTATTTCATGAAGTAGGCATATACAGAAATCTGTAATTTGACATGTATAGATATGTTTTGTAATAAGTGTTTTATGATTTATATTACGTTCAAATGTTTGTAAATATTAATTATATATGTTTTATTTGAAACTGTTTGGAAGTCGCACTAAACGGCAAAGTGCGTATTGATTTGAAAATTTGGATATAGAAGTGTTGGAATTATATTGTATTATATTTGCTTTATTGAAAACAGGTTATGGAAAATCAGAAAAATAGAGGAAACTCTGCCAAAATTTTTGAAAATAAAATTTGATGGGCTCACTAGAAAAATATTTTTAAATTATAAATTGATATAAATATATAAAGTGAATTTAGAAAGTTTTGAAAACCCGGTAGCGCTCCCTGGGTCGATCCAGTCGAGTCGGGTCAGGGGGTGTTACATTTAGTGGTATCAGAGCGCGGTTTAGGCGTTTCTAGACTAAAAGAGTCTGTATATGCATGCATTGAAGAAAGATACTCATAGGAATGTGTGACTCTAATCTGCAGACCTCTATTCTGTCTTATATAGGATAAAAGAAATGGAAGGAAGTGGTGATAGACCCGAGAGTCCCGCCAGCGTGGCTGGGGGAGTGTATAGAGAATCAGTAAGTCCTAGAGCGGTTGGACCAGAAGTTCAAGGTCAGCCAGCATTTATGCAGCAAATAGCTGAACAGCATTTATATTCTGTTCAAATGTTTGTAAATATTAATTGTATATGTTTTATTTGAAACTGTTTGGAAGTCGCACTAAACGACAGAGTGCGCATTGATTTGAAAATTTGGATATAGAAGTATTGGGATTATATTGTATTATATTTGCTTTATTGAAAACAGGTTATGGGAAATCAGAAAAATAGAGGAAACTCAGCCGAAATTTTTGAAAATAAAATTTGATGGGCTCACTAGAAAAATATTTTTGAATTACAAATTGATATAAATATATAAAGTGAATTTAGAAAGTTTTGAAAACCCGGTAGCTCTCCCTGGGTCGATCCAGTCGGGTCGGGTCAGGGGGTGTTACAATCAGACGAGAGTCTTTCCGTCGAGAGTTCTTTTTCGTTATTCCTTCCTTTGTTGTATTTTCTATTCATAACTCCATTATTGAATAATATGTAGTGTTCTATTTACCTAGTTATGAACTAAATTTTATAACTAGGAATGATGATGAATCTAAATATGATTTTTGATTGAGAATATATGCATGTTTGGATGATTTAAGTTATATTGATTGAGTGGCTATTTAATACTTTATTGACTGTTATACGATTGATCACCGTTTAGCATAAATCTGTTGTTGTGGGTTAAGTACCGAGAGGAGACGCCCACAACGTGTTCTATAAATTACCACCATAGTCTATGAGTCAAATAGAGATATATTGGCTTATTATGTGTGATATTTGACATGTTCTTATATGTTAATGCATTCCGGATAACCATCGAGAGATAGGTTATTAGTATATGTGGAATATGTTCGATATGCCTCAAGAGAGGATTTTGGATATCTTATTAGCATGATCATCAACCTTTTTAACTTAAGCATCCTTATATAGTAATTTCAATCATTAGGTCACATTTAGTGAAATTGGATTCCCTAGTTTCTTTTTACTTTGATTAAATCCCTTTTTGCTTTCTAATTTCATAGGTTACTTAGTGTTAATTAATTAGAAATTCATCACTATTACTTTTATTATTCAAAAAGAGATAGGCTTAGTTATTTTTAGTAGTCAATACCTATTACATCCTGCACATCCACTTATAGTAAAGTGGTTAGTACACCTCCCTCCCATCTCAGTGGTGAGGGGTTCGATTCTCACCATGTGCATGTATGGGTAGTTTTCTCCCCTTATTGTGAGAGTAGTATTCTCCCGCTATGGGAGTAGATATCCAGGCCGCGCGTTTAATTGTTAATCTCAGCAGGTCCCGGCAGTTGTTGATATTGTAATTGTACCCCCTTCAAAAAAAAAAAAAATCTATTACATCCTCGTGGAAACGATATTAGACTCTCACTTTATTATTTGTGCCGACCCCGTACACTTATGAGTAACTACAAAGCGTAACAAAAACCCCATCGAGAAAAATTGTAACTTCGTATATTTTATATTTTCTTTTTTCTTTTTTAGTATAAGACTATTTTTTATTTTACCTTAACTTCATTTTTCCAGCAATTTTTCTACAAATAAAAACCTCATTTTACTATAATCTTAATTTGTCGATATTATTATTTATGGGTCGGCGACTGCCAGCTGCAGACATACATTGATAGAACTATAGCTTTTGAATTTCCAAATCTTATTAAAAATATTTATTTTATCGAGGTACAAATAAAATCAAAATCAAAATCTGAGTTGTGGAGCAAATAAATAATGTTGGATCATTTTATTATTTCTTGGTCCTGACAGTGCATTCCACAGGGAGGCCTTGTGGGAATCGCATAGTGTCAGAGCAGTAATTGTAAACCATGCAATTCTGCTGCACCCATTTCAGCTTCTTCTGGCTTGCAGAATCGAGCTCTTGTGAGAACCATGGTTTGTTATTATTGGAGGTGCAAGAAGATGCTCCATTAGACCAAGTACAAGCATTTGCCTTGAAATTCCTCAAGGAAGCAGTAAAGGGTGCTTGACTCCAGTCTGTTTTCACAAGCCCTCCTCTTGTGGCCCCGTCATCGGCATTCCAGAGACTAGAGTACATTCTCATTGTTTGGTTCTTTGGATATGGAACACCAAATGGTTCAACATTCTTGAATTCTCTTATTGGTCTGCCATCAACGTAGAAGCTGGAAAGCAAAGGAAAAAAAAAAAATGTACCACACAAGTTATAATACAAACTTGATAGGAACATGAACCAGAAAATTTCTGAGGATTTTAATTAAGATAATTAAAATACAGGTTTTGATGGTGCTCACACAATGTGACCAGGATTCCAGAGGATTGAATAGGTGTGGAAATCTGCAGTGGGATCGAACCAGAGGTAGAACTGTTGCTCTCTGTCACCTTTGCTTTGAGTGTACACATTGGTGTGAACAATGTATGGATCACCACTCAAGTTTCCCAATAACTCAAAGTCTATCTCATCCCACGATGACCCCTGTGATTTTAACTGCACCATAAAAAAGATTTATGTGTTAAGAGGATCCAAAATATACCGAATTCGTAAAACCAGAACTAGAAATGCTCAAAAAAGGAATAACTTACGTAGTAAGCAGTAACAGTGCCAGCAGAGTTGTTGGGGACAAGCTTGAGCTGCATATCAAACTTTCCATAGAGAGATTCATTCTTGGACTGGAGACCAGATCCAGAAGCTTTGTCAAGGGACAAGGTGAGAAGTTTGCCATTGTTTAGAATGTTGCCACGGCCATCTCCCCATGTGATATCAACATCTTTCTAGAAGTTACCAAATAAAACTGAGGCAGAGCTCGTGGCTACAACAAAGAAGATAAAAAATGCAGTGAAAGTCATTGACTAGTGCTTGAGATTAGATTTAGGTGGGTTTGGACTCTAGCAAAGTTTTGATTTGACACACGAAGAATATGGAGCTCTCTTGGCTATATATATTGGGGATGTAGATTTGCGGTTGGTGGAGAGAAGTGGGAACAAAACAGCTGGAAAGCAAAAACAAAATGGCCATCCTTGTCATAATATCATTAAGTCAAAATGCATTAAGCATATAGGAGGTATTAATTTACAGGATTCAGGGATGGTTGCTTCCTAGGTTAAGTCTTGTTTCTTACCTAACCCAGAACCTGGTTATTATCAAGCATGTGGTATGTACACTGACCATTGATTTGCTGCAACGTAGACAATGAAAACCATTTTTGTATGTTCTAGTGCACACCCACAAGTTTCCAGATCAGCAAGAGATGACCATTTGGATTACTCTATTGTATTGAATTGTCTCTTCAGGATTCTGGAATTATCTAGGAACAAGGCACAATCCATCCGTGGGAAGAAAAGTGCTTCCTGTAAAGCTAGAAGAAAAAGCAGCTATAATTAGAATTGAACCAAATAAGTTCAATGAGGCACTTAACCAAGCAAAAGACTACACAGCAATCTACAAAAAAATCTTCCTATAACCAATCACCATAGAAGTTAAAAAGATCTAAGAAACTAATTCATAAAAACCCCACGAGTAAAATTCAGAAAACAAATTTATTTTATAAAACAAAGAATGTACCTTAAAAACTCCTAAAAGAAATTCTTAAAAGATTAATCTACCTAAACTGCAAACTAACTAGTAATCAGAGCATTGAATGCTTGCTAATTATCAAAGCCCAATGACCCAATATGATCACAAGATTTAGTAGTCCTCGGGGTCTAAATCCCTATTATGAAGAAAATCTTCAAATGGGTCAATCATGTGATCATAGACAGAGCTAAACATGTTATCATTGGGGACATCAAACTGTTCATTATTCATATCGCTTCCTGCAGATTGCCTTGCTGGTTGCGACGATGCTGGTTCAGCCTTCACATGGTTCTCTGAAGATTGGGAAGTTGGTGTTGATGCTGAAGATTGGGAACTTGGAGTTGATGATTCTGGATTGGCCATGACTGCAAAAGAATTTTGATAAACAGAATTCCAATGAGCATAACTCTCAAAACCAGGAATCTGATACCTAGGATTAGAGTGGACAGGAAACATTTGATGCATCATTGTGGAAGTCTGCCGAAACGGATGGAAACGAGATTGAGGGACTGCAGACAGGCTCTGACAATTCAAGTGTGGCATTCCATTTTGACAATTCAAATGTGGCATTTCAGAAACTTGATGAAGGTTGCTGCAGTTCATGGAAGTAGGGACTGCAGGCAGGCTCTGACAATTCAATTGTGGCATTTCAGTGACTTGAAGGCTGTGGTTCATGGAAGGTGGTGCTTGAAGGCTGCAGTTCATGGAAGTATGGACTGTAGGCGTGAAGTTCATGGAAGTATGGACTGTAGGCGAGTATGGCATTCCAGTGCCTCGAAGACTGCAGTTCATGGAAGTTTCTTTTGGCAGCACTTCATTTTCAACCAATATGATACCGTCTCTGTCTCTGTGCATGCTCCGAGGACTCTGTCTATATCTCATGCTATCAGATTCTTCTGGCAACACTTTATACTCTACAGCAGAAACATGTTGTTGATGAGTATTAACAGACTCCTCAATTTCATCTGGCAACACTTTATACTCTACAGCAGAAACATAATGTTGATGAGTATTAACAGACTCCTCAATTTCATCTGGCAACACTTTATACTCTACTGCAGAAACATGATGTTGATGAATATTAACAGACTCCTCAATTTCATCGTCTGAAACTTCTCGTGCACGAGTTCTACCTCTGCTTGACTTATCAGCCTTCTTATAAATCCTGCAAAGAACCCAATCATCAAGCTGCAAAGAACATGAGGACACAACAAGTATCAGTACTGAAGTCAAAACGATATTTGATTTGAAATTATGGTATATAACATTACCCTCATATCATCATCTCCAGCCCTCTCTCTTTTGGGAGCCTCAACCAATCTGTACTCGTGCATTATCCAATCAGTTTTCTCTCCCTTGGGAGCTTTACCCATGTAGAACACCAAGGCCTTTCTGTAACCAACCTTAGAATTAAGATACATAATCTCTTTATCAGCTCCAGTAGCCTTCCAAAACCCCTGTCCTGCAGCCCGATTGGGTCTAAGGCCATTCCTATACTTCCTCTCGCGGGGCGTGAAAAAATACCATACCCTCCCCTTGTGTGGCTCGAACATTGCTGTGCATTAATCAACATTGTTAGATAAACACATCCCATACATCTTATAAAGATAAAAGAAAATCTCAACTAATCAATTCAATAGAATCTCTTTCATAAACAAGTAGGACATTGATTCTAAATTCCATTAAAGAACTCCCCTAAAGTACTAATAATGCTACTCTAAAGAGATATACTACTAATGCCTAATGTGATAAAAAAAAATTAAAAGAAAATTGATCTTGCAAGTACCAAATTAACAAAATTTACAAGATATAGGTTTAAGAACAATATTATCAAATCAAAATTCAAAATGAGGCAATTTGTTTTTTTCTTTTTCTTCTTAGTATTCAAAATCATCACAGAGAAAAAAAATCCATAAAAAAGCGAAAACAATAATGGTAGTCTGAATTAAAAGTAATAAAATCCAAAAAAAAAAAAAAAAAGCGCCAAAAACAAACACAACAACCGCGCATCAAAAATAACTTCAAAAAACTTAAAATGATAATCAAATATTAACAAAAAAAAAACTTGTAAAAACTAACCTGCAAGTTGGTCCGGATTAAACTTGTATAATTCCACCTCCTGAATCACTTTTGGTGACACATACAAGTTGAGTATTTTTGGCTTCAAGTAATCAACCACGAGTTCGTAATCATGTGGTTCGAACCGGTATCCGGGTGGGAACTCGAAACCCTCATCGCCGTAGGCTTGAAGCTGACTATGACCGGTGTTAACATTGCCGGAAAAGAATGAAGAAGCATCATCTCCGCCGTACTCCGCATCAGGGTTTGTCATCACTTCATTGGTATCTTCTTGTTGGTCCTCCATTGGAGACGACCCTGACTGCCCTTCGAAGCTTTTGAAAAAAAAAAAAATAAAGAAAATAAAGAACGAAAGAATCAAGCGAGTTTGTTGTGATAGGAGGGACAACTGTCTTTATACAAATAATTCCGATTAAAGGGGGTCAGGTCAGGTGCCCAAAAACATATTCACGACGTCAAAAAATAATTTAAACACCCAATTGGATGAATATAAATTATTTGCATATGATAAATTTAATAAAAAATATTAATATATTTTACTTTGTGGAACCCACACGATTTCTTCACACATGTGTGGTATTATGAGAGAAAGTATGGCCTGTGTTTTTAATACACAAATTATTTATAGGCGTGAATATATAAAATAAATAATTATTTTATAAGTTAGGATTTATAAAATATTAATAAAATTAATTTTTTTAAAATTTTTATTTAAAGGGCACGCGTACAACATTAATAATTGTCGCGACCTGTCGAGATTAATTATTAAACTCGCTGTCCAGATATCTACTCTCATTACGGAAGACATCTACTCCCACAATAAGAGCAGAAAACTACCTACACATACTAGTATGTGCATAGTGGGAATTGAACCTCTCACTACTGAGGTGGGAGGGAGGTACACTAATCACTCTAGTACAAGTGGATGTGTATTTTTTTAATTTTATTGTGAAAATATAGTTATTAGAAATGTAATTTTTTAACAATCAACTTTTAATTAAAAATTTAAAAGTAATTTTTAAATTCTAAATTATATATAGTAATTTTAACAGCACTTCAAATAAATAAAATATACCTTGTTAAGTTTTCTAACACCTTAATATATATATATATATATATATATATATATATAAGAGCTATTATAATTAAATTGGGATATAGAAAGAGACATGACTTGAACTAATTGTCTTAAGCTGTAAGTATAAATATCCATAAATTTAGGCAAATTGTATGTATATTAAACATTCTTTTAATTACATAAATATCTCTTTGACTAGCGTTGACTAACTGTTTACTTATGTGATGGTGTGAAAAGTCAAAAATATCATTATTTATAATCTAAACCTGACCAAATTAAAAAATTATCCTTAATATAATCTTAAATCTTGAAAGTACTCAATTTTTTATTTTTTTTTAAATAAAAACAAAACAATATATAATTTAGAATTTAATTATAAATTATATATAATAACTATATCTAAATTCCTTAAATATCTCTAGTACAAGTGGATGTGTATTTTTTAAATTTTATTTTGAAAATATAGTTATTAGAAATGTAATTTTTTAACAATAAACTTTTAATTAAAAATTTAAAAGTAATTTTTAAATTCTAAATTATATATAGTAATTTTAACAGCACTTCAAATAAATAAAATATATCTTGCTAAGTTTTCTAACACCTTAATATATATATATATATATATATATATATATATATATATATATATATATTATGAGCTATTATAATTAAATTGGAATTTAGAAAGAGACACAATTCGCACTAACTATCTTAAACTGTAAGTGTGAATATCCATAAATTTAGGCAAATTGTATGTATATTAAACATTCCTTTAATTACATAAACATCTTTTTAACTAGCGTTGACTAACTGTTTACTTATGTTATGGTGTGAAAAGTCAAAAATATCATTATTTATAATCTAAGCCTGACCAAATTAAAAATTTTATCCTTAATATAATCTTAAATCTTGAAAAGTACCCAATTTTTTATTTTTTTTTTAAAATAAAAACAATACAATACAAAAAAAGAATAGGAGACCTCTCAATCAACCAATTTCTTTTTCTTCATTTTTGAAATTTAAAAATTTTTGGGTATTTTTTACAATTTTTTTAGAATGAGTTTATAGTTATTGAAATATTTTGGGTTAATCGTCATTATTATTATTTTGAGATAGATAAGTTACAATTTTTAAAGTAGTTGTAAAACCCACTAAGGTTCAACTCATATTTAAAAATAATCTTTTAATTTTATATTTGAGGGAACCCTAACCTCCGACCCCGATAGTTAATTAATTAGAATGAAAAAACTATTCTCATTAGTTAATTGTCAATTGAATTTCATTAAGTCTAATAATACTGTGTTTAATTTACATTTTAAATTTCATATAAAAGGTTGAAATCCTTAAGAAATTGAATTTATTTTTATTTTTGTTATATTTTTGTCACATAAAGTCTTTTTAATAAAAACTTAACAGTATGGAGATTTATGCTCAAATTTAAAATTAGAAAATATTTTTAAAAATCAATTAAATCTCAAGGGTTTTTTTTTAAACAAGTGTCTCTAATTTTAAATGATAATTCTTTTCAATAAAATAGTTACATTTATGTTGAAGATAATAATAAAAGATGTAAATACACATCTTGACATTATTATTTTTTTTTATATATAATACGTATGTAGAGTCATGGATGATATTGGAGACTTCTTCCCAAAACTTAAATAATATTTTATAAGTAAATATTAATTGTATAGAAATAAAATTATATAATATACTTTGTACTTATCGCATAGAAGATAGCACTCTAAGTCTAATCAATTTGTTTTACCATGACTTCCGTCATTTTTTTTTTTTTTGCTTCAATACCTACGCTAGCATTCCCACAACCATGATCGAGGGTAATGATATTCCCCAATAAATGAACATAGCTATAGTTCCATTCTTTTATCTTCTTTTTGACAATTTACATGCAATTCAAAGTCTTCCATTTCATGCTTAATCACTTTGAAACGAGTATACCTCACTTTCCAAGTATTAAGCTATATAATAATTAGAGTTAATTATACTCAACATCCTTAAGATTTGATTAATTATACTTAAATCAAAGTTTGTATAATTAACACTAACCTCCCCTTACGTTAACTTTGACCGTCAGAATAAATGTTGGTTTTTTTCAAATTTATTAAATGATCAAAATACCCCTATTAATTAATATTATCAATTTTTTACTATTCATTAAAAAAAATTAATGGTGATATTCAGATTGAATCGAACCCTCTGGGGAACGAACCCTTTTGAGTTCGATGAATGTCTTCAAAATTTTATTTTTTTTTTCTTGGATTGATGGACGGTGGAGATCCAATATGGATTCCACCATTAATTTTTTTTAAAGAATAGTAAAAAATTGATAATATTAATTAACATGGGTATTTTGGTCAGTTAATAAATTTGAAAAAAGTCAACGTTTATTCTGATGGTCAAAGTTAACATGAGGGGAGGTTAGTGTCAATTAATACAAATTTTGATTTCGAGTATAATTAGCCAAACCTCATGGAGATTGAGTGTAATTAACTCTAATAATTATTATTATACTTATTGGCAATCCCAATACAATATCTATATGTTTATCATAAGTTTGGAGTATGAATAAAATTGAAATTAGTTGTGAGCATTCAAGTCTTACCATACGAATTTCTCAGCTTATCTTGTATAATTATTATTGATCTTGTAATTATATCCCTTAAAAAAATTAATTAAATACAAT
Source organism: Xanthoceras sorbifolium (assembly GCA_003430845.1). NCBI lineage: Eukaryota > Viridiplantae > Streptophyta > Magnoliopsida > Sapindales > Sapindaceae > Xanthoceras > Xanthoceras sorbifolium. Next base: position 15,091,476 of record CM010618.1, read on the forward strand.
TATCTCACAGATTTATTTTTGAACAAATAACTTATAAATAATTTATAAGTAATTTTTAAATTCTAAAATGCTTATTTTATAAGTGATAGTAATTTCAACGGCACTTTAAATAAATAAAACATATCATGTTAAGTTTTCTAACACCTTAATATATATTTATTTATTTATTTGAGCTATTACAATTAAATTGAAATTTAGAAGTAGACACGACTCGAACTTACAATCTTAAGTTGTAAGTGTAACACCCAAATATCCATGAATTTAGGCAAATTGTATATATATTAAATATTCCTTTAATTTCATAAACATCTCTTTAACTAGCGTTAACTAATGGTAGACTAATTGTTTAATTATGTTATGGTATGAAAAAGTTAAAAATATCATTATTTATAATCTAGACATGACATGATATGAAATGTGAAAAATAAAAATTTTATCCTTAATTTATTCTTCAATCTTGAGAAGCACCCAATTTTTTTTAAATCTTGAGAAGCACCCAAAAGGAGAGGAGACCTCTCAATCAACCAATTTATTTTTCTTCTTTTTTGAAATTTAAAAATCCTTGGGTATTTTTTACAAATTTTTTAGGATGAGTGTATATTTATTGAAATATTTTGGGTTATTTTTTATATTTTAAATTATTTTAATTATATTATTATTAAAAAGATATTTTTACTTTTAGTTCATTAAATTAACGATTAGTCAATATGGAATAAGGGATGTTTGCATAATTAAAAGAAAAATTATATATATATGTGTAACTTTACCTAAACTCAAGGGCATTTATGCAATTAATCCTCATTATTATTATTTTGACATGGATAAGTTATAATTTTAAAAGTAGATTGTAAAATCCATTAAGGTTCAACTCATTTCTAAAAATAACCCTTTAGTTTAATATTTGAGCGAAACCCCCCAAATAGTTAGTTGATTCGATAAAAAAACCATTCCCGTTAGTTGACTGACTATTGAGTTTTATTAAATCTAATAATACAAGAACACTTCAATATTTAATTTATATTTTAAATTTAACGTCAATGATTGAAATCCTTAAGAAATTGAATTGAATTTATTTTTAATTTATTTTAAACAAAGACGGTAACAATTATTTTAGTTATTTTTTTACGTCACGTAAAGTTTTTTTAATAAAAAATTAATAGTATGGGAATTACACTCAAACTCAAAATTGAAAGGTCTTTTTAAAGATGAGTGAAATCTCAAGGGCTTTTTTATAATCCTTTCTAATTTTAAATGATAATTCTTTTCAATAAAATAGTCACATTTATGTTGAAGATACTAAGAAAAGATGTAATCTTACATCTTGATATTATTTATTTATTTTCTATAGTAATATATATATATATATATATATATAGTCATAGATGATATCAAAGACTTGTTCCTGAAACTTTAATAATATTTTATATGTAAATATTAATTATATAGAAATATAATTGTTATATACTTATCGCATAAAAGATAGTTCTAAGCCTAATCAGATTGAAATTATTAACCATGATTAGAATCACGGTTATATATGGATTACTTTTAAAAGAATACAATTTAACCACAAATAAGGAATATCAATCCTTGAAGGGAATTACTGTGTAATGTAGTTTAAAAATACTCATTCAACCTTACATTATTATAAGTTTGAATCGATATTATCCTAATAGATGATATAAAAAATAATAAAAAAAAATTAAAATTTAGAGATAAAAATCATAAATTGGACCCATTACATTGTAGATTTTTGCAAGATTGTTTGTAGGTATAATTTATTTGTAACTACATTTCAACGAAGATAAGATTTGGAATTCGAATCTTCGTCTACATAGTTAAAAAAAAAAAAAACAATTGACGATTTAGATATTGCCACCTATTTAATTAAGATACTAGAAACAAAATAAGAATTATAGAATGGACCAAACTATTTATGCTTATATTAAATTTGATTTAAATTTTTTTTAATTATCATATTGAATTAGCCTATTTACTCCCCTCTCTCTTTCCATGAAAGCAAGTAATAATGGCGAGCAACCTAATTAATTATTATTTTATTCTGATTATATTGTCTCTCTCAATCGGCTCTCGTTTTTGCGTCCATCAGACTTTACTATCGTCAAAAGTAGATCGACATGACTTCCATCATCACTGACTTGGGCCTTATAGTTGAGCTTGGGCCCGGACCGGCCCATTTTGACCTAATTTATTCACATAACTTCAGTTTTTACACGCAACACAGATTACTAATTCTAGATCAAATTTATTATTTAGTCTTTTTTTTAAGAAATTATTATTTAGTCTTTTTGTGTAATAAATTATCATCATACATATTAATTGATATATATTGATAGTTTTATCCTGATTAAATATTAGAACAGTACGTTTAAAAATTAATTTTAATAAATATCGATGAATTTATAATTAATTTTATAATCGTACAATCTTAAAAAAATAATAGTAATAAATCATTAAAGTTGTTATGGAGAGACGTAATCACTTAGTTGGTATCTTCTTGTTGGTTCTCCATTGGAGAGGACCATGGAAAAAAAAATAAAGAAAAAAAAATAAAAGAAATAAAGCGATTGAGTCGCGTGAGTTTGTCGTGATACGAGAGGTCTTTATACAAATAATTTGGATTTAAGGTGGTCAGGTCAGGTGTCCAAAAACATTATTTACAACGTCAAAAAACAATCTGCATGGTTCACAATCTAAACGTCCAATCGGATGAATATAAATTTTTTTTTTTGAAAAAAGATATAAATTATTTTGAGTCGGATATTTTTGATAAATTTTTTTAAATATATTTTACTTTGTGGGACCCGCACGATTTCTTCAAGCTGTACAAAGAAGTTAAATAATTTCTGGAATGGCAGAAAGTATGGCCCAATTTTTTTATGCACAGCTTATTTATAGGCGTGGATGTAGTTGTAATCTTGTAGTTTATAAAATAAATAATTGTTTTATAAGTTAGGATTTATAAAAATATTAATAAATTAATTATTTTTTAATTTGATTTTGAAAATATAAAATTATTATAAAAATAATTTTTAAATAATTAACTTTTAATTAATTTATAAATAATTTTTGAATTATAAAATACTTATTTTATAAATTATAATAATTTCAACCGCACTTCAAATAAATAAAATGTACATTAAGTTTTCTAACACTTTAATATATATATATATATATATATATATATATATATTGAGCTATTACAATTAAATTGAAATTTAGGAGGAGAAAAAACTTAAAATCGTAACCTTAAACTGTAAGTGTGACACCCAAATATCCATGAATTTAGGTAAATTATATACATATTAAACTTTTCTTTAATTACATAAAATCTCTTCGACTAGCGTTGACTAATGATAAACTAATTGATTACTTATATTATGAAATTAAAAGTCAAAATATCATTATTTATAATATAGGCCTGACATAATATAAAATTTAAAAAATAAAAATTTTATCCGTAATATATTCTTAAATCTTAAAAAGCTCCCAAATTTTTTTTTAAAAAAAAAACAAAACCAAAAAACAAAAAAAAGAAGAAGAGAAAACCTCTCAATCAACCAATTTCTTTTTCTTCTTTTTTGAAATTTAAAAATCTTTGGATATTTTTTATAACTATTTTAGGATGAGTGTATAGTTATTGAAATATTTTGGGTTATTTTTTATTTTTTATATCATGTAAAAAGATATTTTTACCCTTAGTTCATTAAATTAACGGTTAGTCAATATGGAATAAGGGATGTTTGCATAATTAAGAGAAAAATTAAATATATGTGTAACTTTACCTAAACTCAAGGGTGTTTATGCAATTAATCCTCATTATTATTATTATTTTGAGATGGATAAATTATAATTTTAAAAGTAGATTGTAAAGCCCATTACGGTTCAACTCATCTCTAAAAATGACCCTTTAATTTAAAATTTGAGCGAAACCCCCTAAATGGTTAATTGCTTTGATAAAAAAACTATTTTGGTTAGTTGACCGTCAATTGAGTTTTATTAAATCTAATAATACAAGAACACTTCAGTATTTAATTTACATTTTAAATTTAACGCAAAAGATTGAAATTCTTAAGAAATTGAATTTATTTTAAACAAAGAAGGTAACAATTATTTTAGTTATTTTTTTATGTCACGTAAAGTTTTTTTTAATAAAAACTTAACAGTACAAGGATTACGCTCAAACTCAAAACTGAAAGTTTTTTTTTTTTTTTTTAAAAGATGAGTTAAATCTCAAAAGTTTTTTTTTTTATAATTCTCCCTAATTTCAAATGATAATTCTTTTCAATAAAATAGTTACATATATGTTGAAGATAATTATAAAAGATGTAATTATACATCTTGATATTATTTTTTATTTAATTTTTATAGTAACGAATATAGAGTTATAGATGATACTGAAGGCTTTTTAATAAAACTTTAATAATATATTTTTTTTGACATACCACTTGCGGTGCTGGCGACTTGAACCTAAGTCATTACCAAGTTGACATACCACTTGCGGTGCCTTTGCCACCGAACATTTCATTAAGTCTAATAATACAACAATATTTCAGTGCTTAATTTACATTTTAAATTTCACATAAAAAATTGAAATCCTTAAGAAATTGAATTTATTTTTATTTTTGTTATTTTTTTGTCACATAAAGTCTTTCTAATAAAAATTAACAGTATGGGGATTTATACTCAAATTTAAAATTAGAAGGTTTTTTTAATATATTTTTTTTTGACATACCATTTGTGGTGCTGGCGACTCAAACCTCGGTCATTAGCAAGCTGAATGAGTGCCTTTACCACCGAACCACATTGAACGGTACTTTAATAATATTTTATAAGCAAGTATTAATTGTATAGAAATATAATTGTCATATACTTATTGTACAGAAGATAGTTCCCTAAGTCTAATCAGATTAAAATGACTAACCATGGTTAGAATTACGGTTAGATATGAATTATTTCTAAAAGAATACAAAGGGCATTACCATCTAATGTAGTTTAAAAATACTCATTCAACCTTATAATATTATAAGTTCGATTCACTATTATACTAGTAGATGATATAAAAAATAATAAAAAAAAATTAAAATTTAGAGACAAAAATCATTAAATTGGGCGGCATGTTTGTTTAGGCTTATAAGAGTGAGAATAAGCTGATCCAATGAGACTTTGAGTAAAAGAGGTTTGGGAGCTTTACCGGGAGCCCAAATTGATTAAATGAAAATTTTATAATTTCAATTTTGCCCTTTTTTTTTTTTTTTATTGAATAACAAATTGAAAATTTCTTCCACGTCCCACTTAAATCTTTTAAACTTTCCCCCAATCTGAAATAACATGAACCCTAAAATCTTTTAAACCTTTTTTTTTATAATATTATCTTTATAATTTGTAGTAAATTATTATGCATGTATGTATTTAAAATTGTAAATGAATTTTAATTACTTTATTTCTTTTATTAATACAATATAAATTTAGAAATGTTATATTATCCCATATGAACTAAATATTTATAAGAAAAAAATTACATGTAGTTTTTATTATAAAGATAAAATTATATTGAATAGAGATTATAATAAAATGTTTTAACCAAACAGTTTTAAAAACTCTTTTAAAGGGTAAAATGGTCCTACCATAATTTATAGACTTTTGAAATATTTCAGCCAAACAGTCTTAAAAGCTCTTATGGGTATAAAAGCTCTTTTTAAATATATCATTCAAACAATAGCTAAAAAGCTCAGGCTTTTACTTATCTTTTTTTATTGTCAAAAGTCAAAAGTAAAAGTTTTTCCAAACAAGCCCATTGTAGATTTTTGCAGATATTAACATTAGACTATTTAGATTATTTGTATGTATAGTTTGGTAGTAACTACGCCTCTCAACAAAATTAAGGTTCAGAATTCAAATATGTCTTATGAGTTAAAAAAAAAACAGTTGATGATTTAGATACTGCCACCTATTTAATTAAAATACTAGAAACAAAATAAGAATTATTGAATGGACCAAACTATTTATGCTTATATTGAATTTGATTTAGAATTTTTTTAATTATCAGATTGAATAAACGTATTTACTATCGAACCATACTAGAAGGTAATTTAATTTAAAATTTACCCATTGGAACTAAATTAATTTATAATAATACGAACATAAGTGTGACATCCCTCTCACATCTAAATTTTTAAGTTTTTGGGTCAAATTATATCTTATTTTTAATTAATTATAATAACAAGAAAAATATATAATAAGAAACTCTAAAAGCTTGATCTTTTTATAACTATAGGGGTATTAACGATTAATGTATAGTAGCTGAATAGTAGTTGAATTATAACTGTCAATCAAAAATAAAAATGATCCTCCTAAAAACATTATATGTTGCTGCAGACTATAAAATAAAGAAAATATGTTAGCTGTAAAATAAATTTTGTACAAATACTATATAACCTCGTTGTCCTCAGTATAAAATAGTCCATAATTATCTTTGTCTTGAAATTCTTTGTACTTAAAAAAACTAAAATACTAATACCTCAAATACTGCTCGAAATAAAAAAAACACAAAAAAAAATATATAGAACATAATTTTTTCTTTTGTAGTTTGAATCCGGAAATAAAAGAACGTGAATTTTGAATAGTACTGCACAAAAAGAGCAAACAAATTGCACTATTGCATTTGTACTTGCTCATAAAAAACAATTAATTGCTTTTGCATTGCGGAGAATGGTTGTCTCTGTGTTTTTTCATTTGAAGCACTGAGTCGGTATTTATATGGCAAAAAAATCAGAACGTTAGAGGCAAAAAGTCAAATAAAACGTGTGCAAGGTGCAAGAATTTGAGGAGGAAAATTAGGCAAGAGACTTAGTCACCTAATTAACCTCTCTTTTACCATTTTAAATTACGCAAGTTTTATTATTTAAAATTCATATCATTTTCAACAGTGCCCATTAACTGCATGATATAATTTTATTGATGACAAAGAATGAAAGAATTGTACTACATTTACATGGATTGATAAAATTTGAATGACAAATTAAAATATATAATAAAAAGAATGAAGGCATATACAACTTGCAGTTGTCTAAGATGTGTTGCATTCTAGAGGGATTCCCTGAGGAAACCTTTTCGTGTCAGTGCAGTAATTATAGATCATGTAGTTGCTCTGTGCCCATTTGAGCCTTTGTTGACTTGTTGAATCAAGCTCTTGAGAGAACCATGTTGATGTGGTAGAGGAAGGTGGGATTGAAGAACAAGAAGATGCCCCATTTGACCAAACACATGCATCTGCCTTGAAGTTTCTGTAGGAAGCAGTGAATGGAGCTTGAGTCCAGTCAGTCTTTACGAGTCCACCTCTTGTTGCCCAATCATCTGCATTCCATAGTGATGAGTGTATTCTCATTGGCTGACTCTTGGGAAATGGAACTCCAATTGACTCTGAGTTCTTGAATTCTCTTATAGGGGTGCCATCGACTGAGAATCTGCATATTTTACAATAGAGAAAACATGAGCACTCAAAACAACTGATAGAGATATTAAAAGATTGAGTTTGGAGTGGATTAAACAAATACATACATAATGCGCTGAGGATTCCAAAGAATGGAATAAGTGTGAAAATCAGCAGTTGGATCAAACCAGAGATAAAATTGTTGTTCTCTGTTGCCTTTTCCTTGGCTGAAGACATTAGTGTGAAGAATGTAAGGATCACCACTCAAGTTTCCTAAGAATTCGAAGTCTATTTCATCCCAAGTTGTTCCTGGTGATTTTAACTGCATCATATAAATTTATATATATATCAGCATGATGATAACAATACAATTATTAGCCTTTAACTAATTAATGACTTGGAAGAAACTAATATGTAGATAAAGAGAAAGTACTCACATAGTAGGCGGTGACAGTTCCAGCGGAGTTGCCAGGGACAAGCTTGAGTTGCATATCAATGTTGCCAAAAAGATACTCATTCTTGGATTCAAAGCCAGAGCCAGAGGCTTTGTCCAAGGAGAGAGTGAGAAGCTCCCCATTGTTGAGTATCTTGGCACGGCCATCTCCCCATGTAATATCAAAATGTTGATTGAGGTTACCATAAGCAACCATCAAAAAGGAGCCAAACAGAGGTAACAAAAGGAGGTAACAAACAGTGAAAGCCATGAATATGGTTTGTAGAGAGAAATAAATATGAAGTTTGTATGTTTGAAAGTGAAAACAGAAGAGATTGATGAAAGGGTTATGGAGCATGGTTGGGTACTTATAAAATAAGATGGGGCGGTGAAGATGAGTAGAGGAAAGTGATGGGGTAGGTTCGAATGATGATCAAAAGCTGTGGACAGTTGTTGTTTGGTTAGAAAAAGCATTAAAGAAAAGCTGTCGGATCCCACATGAACCAAACCAGGAAATAGTTTATTAAACAACACGCGGTTTTACATTAATGATTTTGGGGAGGCCGAGTATTATAATATAATTTTCCATGCATTCAAAGAATAGAGTTGGAATAAATCATAACCAGGCAGGCCGTGCACAGTTAGCAACTTAGCATTAGAGACAGGTAACAAAACTCACCACCGCCATTTGCCAATCTAATCCATCAGTCAACCCAGTCAATGCCCTTACATCAGTAGTATATTAAAATACATTGGCAAATGGCGATGGCGGTGGTGTAAGACGTTTAACAATGTTCGGTGAAAGAGAGAGTAGGGCCCTTATCTTCCATTGTATACTCATAAAAATCTATAAAGAAACCGTGTACCATAATAAAAAAGAGAAAATGGTGTTGGCGTTTGTGGGGTTATGTTTTGTTAGTGCACAGAGCAACTAACCTTCTAACACTTCCACCTGGTTCTCCCAAGAGTTTAATTTAATAAGTCAGCAAAATGTCACGGCCTTAGTATTTTCTAAGCCAACCGTGCGGCACTTAACACACTTCCTTCCGTCGAAGAGGTTAAGTCAGCCTTAATCCCCACGAGCTAGGCAAGTAACTTGCTAGCAAACTCAAGAAAGCTTGTAGGAAGAGAGAAGAGAAGAGAGCACAAGTGTTTGAGAGAATACTTGAATGCTTGAATGCTTTCTCCAAGATTTCTAGGATGGTTTGTACAAATGAGGGGTGCCATCTATTTATAGGCACCAAAGAACATTCTAGGTCCCTACCTATCTACCATGTTCTAGAGAATTCTACAATGTACAAGAAATTCCTACAATGTACATGTTCTAGAGAATTCTAAGTCTTGAACATCCTACAAGTCTCCACAACATTCTAGAATGTCCCAAGAGCTAGACTTCTCTAGGAGTTTCTCCATCCTTCTAGGTTTCTCCACAAGGTTCACCATTCCTCTAGGTTGTTCCGGATCTTTCTAGAAAGTTCGTGACATTCTCCCCCACCTAATCCGGCGACGTCCTCGTCGTAGTCTCCTTGTGGAACTCCTCGATTTGTTTCGGGAACTGCCATAAAGCCTCCTTCGGTTCCCAAGTAGCTTCACTCGTAGGAAGTCCCTTCCACTTGATCAGGTACTCGCTACTTCGAGGAACACCCCTTTTCCTCACGACTCGATCCGCTAGGATCTCCTCAACTTCCTTATCGTAGGAGGTTACTACGGCAGTTGGCGCCCTTGAAGACTCTCTTCGGCTAGGGTCTTCCGTGTCCGCATGATAGGGTTTCAAATGACTCACATGGAAGACTGGATGGATCTTGAGCCTTGGAGGTAATTCAACCTTGTAGGAAACTTTTCCCATCTTCTTCAGAATCGGAAAGGGTCCTTCGTACTTCCTTACCAAGCCTTTGTGCACCTTCCTGAAGGCCTTGAATTGTTGGGGCAGCAACTTGACAAGCACCAAGTCTCCTACTTGAAATTCCACTCGTCGCCTCTTCTTGTCCGCCCATTTCTTCATTTTCCGCGCGGCCTTGTCGAGATAGGATCGTGCTATATCGGCTTGTTCTTGCCAATCCTTGGCCAACTTATACGATCCTGGACTCCTTCCCGTATATCCCACCATTACCGTCTGCGGAGTGAGGGGTTGTTGGCCCGTTGCCAACTCGAAGGGACTATGGTGGGTCGCCTCACTCCTCTGCAGGTTGTAAGAGAATTGGGCCACATCAAGTAACTTTGCCCAATCTCGCTGGTTGGCACTCACAAAGTGCCTCAGGTATAGTTCTAACAAGGCATTCACCCTCTCTGTTTGCCCATCCGTTTGTGGGTGAAAGCTTGTAGAGAAGTGCAACTTCGACCCCAACAGGTTGAAAAGCTCGGTCCAGAATTTTCCTGTGAAGCGCGGGTCTCGATCGCTAATGATCGTTCTTGGCACGCCCCAATACTTCACTACATCCCTTAGGAACAACCGAGCTGCCTGCTCCGCCGTGCAATCCGTAGGGGCAGCAATGAAAGTTGCATATTTTGAAAATCGATCGACCACCACCATGATCGATCCGCAGCCGTCCGACTTCGGTAAGGCCGAAATGAAGTCCATGGTGACACTCTCCCATGGTCTCTCGGGGATGGGTAACGGCTCTAGCAATCCTCCTGGCGATTGCTGCTCGTTCTTGTCCTGTTGGCACACAAGACAAGTCTTCACGTAGGCCTCTATATCATCCCTCATGTGCGGCCAGTAGTAAGTTGCCTCGAGCAAAGCTCTAGTCCTCTGTTGTCCCGGATGCCCTGCCCACTTTGTATCGTGGCACTCCTTTATCAAGTTCTTTCGCAGGTTTCTGAATTTCGGAACATACAGCCGGTTTCCCACAGTGTAGAGTAAGTCATCCTGTACCCAAAACCGTTTGGTCTTCCCATCGTTTGCTAGTCCCACGAGACTCTTGTCAAGTGAGTCGTGTTGTAGCCCCTCCTTGATGAGACTGATGACTTCTCCCTGTGGTGCACTCCTCATAGTTGCAAGCTCCGCCTTGCGACTTAGTGCATCTGCCACCAAATTGGCTTTCCCGGGCTTGTACTCCAGCGTATAATCGAACTCAGCTAGGAAGTCTTGCCATCTAGCTTGCTTTGGGCTTAGCTTCTTCTGCGTCTGGAAGTAGCTAGTGGCGACATTGTCTGTCCGAATGATAAAGTGAGAGCCAAGCAAGTAATGTCTCCATGTGCGAAGGCAATGAACAACCGCAGTCATTTCCTTCTCTTGAACGGTATACCTCCGTTCCGTATCATTCAGCTTGCGGCTCTCGAAGGCTATAGGATGCCCATCTTGCATTAGAACTCCCCCAATGGCAAAGTCAGAAGCATCCGTTTGCACTTCATAAGGTTTGGAATGGTCTGGAAGACTCAACACTGGCTCCTCCGTTACCGCATTCTTCAATCCTTCAAAGGCTTCTTGGCACTCACTCGACCATTCCCACGCCTTGTTCTTCTTTAGAAGATCCGTGAGTGGAGCTGCCCTTGCCGAATACCCCTTGATGAATCTCCGATAATAGTTAACTAGGCCAAGGAATGACCGTAGTTCAGGCACCTTCGTAGGAGGATCCCATTCACAAATGGCTTTGATCTTTGCCTCGTCCATCATGAGCACACCATCTTTGATCTTATGCCCCAAGAAGTACACCTCCGGTTGGGCAAAAGAACATTTCTCCTTCTTCACGTAGAGCTCGTTTTCCCTTAAGACCTTGAAAACAGCTTGCAGGTGTCGAGCATGCTCCTCGAGTGTGTTACTATAGACAACAATGTCGTCTAAGTATACCACCACAAATCGATCCAGGTAAGGATGGAAGATCTTGTTCATGAGCGTGCAAAACGTGGCTGGTGCGTTGGTGAGGCCGAATGGCATCACTAGAAACTCATAAGCACCATAACGCGTCACACACGTAGTCTTGGCTTCATCACCTTCCGCAATCCTCACTTGGTAATAACCCGACCTCAAATCAAACTTTGTAAAATATCGAGCCCTACCAAGCTGATCAAACAAGTCAGCAATCAAAGGAATAGGGTACTTGTTCTTGATGGTTACCTTGTTCAAAGCGCGATAGTCGATGCACAATCGCATGGACCCGTCCTTCTTCCTTTGAAACAACACTGGTGCGCCATATGGAGCTTTGGACGGTTGAATGTAGCCAGCATCCAACAAGTCCTTCAGCTGTTTCCTCAATTCCTCCAACTCTGGTGGTGCCATCCGATAAGGGGCCTTGGCGGGTGGCTTCGTTCCTGGCTCCAACTCAATCTTGTGATCCACCTCCCTCCTAGGTGGTAGTTTCTTGGGCAATTCCGCGGGCATGACGTCCTTGTACTCTTCAAGGACCTTCTTGATCTCCTTAGGTAGCTCCTCCGTTGGAGCTCTACCCTCATCATGCTTTACCGCGGCCAAATATGTCACATCCCCCTTCTTAAGGCCTTTCTTCACTTGTAAGGCCGAAAGATGAGGGGTCTTCGATCCGGACTTGGCAATGGCTGGTATAATGCAAGGAGTATCCTCCAATATAGCAACAGAACGTAGGAAGGGTAAATGAACTACCTTGACTTGTTCGAGGAAGTCCATGCCGAGCACTACCTCGAAATCATCCATGGGCGCGACTGTTAGGTCTATCCTTCCATTCCAATTACCCATACTGATGCTTACTCCTCGAGCCATACCAATAAGCGGTCTCGCCTTAGAGTTCACCGCCTTTAACCATCCGGTCTCCTTGGACACCTTCAGTCCAAGTCTCATTGCCTCCTCCTCCGAGACAAAGGAGTTTGTAGATCCCGTATCGACCATGACGCGGGTAGCTTTCCCGTTGATATGTACATCCAAGTACATCAGACCCTGACTCCCTCGGGTCTTTAGAGTTGGTTGGGCTTTGATGGCGGTGAGCGTGCGAAGAGAGCCCATGTGAGATTCCTCAATCTCTTTCTCGCGCTCATCTACCAACGCATTGATAGCCTTGCGCTTTGGGCACTCTCTTGCCCAATGAGGACCGTCGCAAAGGAAACAGTTGGTCTTCGGCTTGAAGTCTTTCTTGCCTTGACCTTCCTTCTGCTTACCCTTGTCTTTCCCGCTTGGAGGCTTGTATGGACCTTTCCCTTTGTCTCCCCCACATTTGCCATGGTTATCCTGTGGTGGTTTCTTCTTGGGTGGTTCACTCCTCCGGTAATCAATTAGGGATTCCGCAATGGCTATGGCTTCGGCAAGATTTTGCACATTACGGCGACGCAATTCTACTTCCGCCCAAGGTTGTAGGTTGTCCATGAAGTTGAACAACAACTCGTCGTCCGACATGTTAGGAACTTCGAGCATGAGACTAGAAAATTCCTTAACATAGTCCCTAATTGAACCCGTTTGCTTGAGCTTCTTCAAATTCTTTCGAGCAAGATATGCAGCATCTTCCGGATAGAATTGTTTCTTAAGCTCTTTCTTAAAATCATCCCAAGAATCGATAGTGCACGTACCTCTTTGGATGTCGGCATGTCTCCTCCTCCACCACAGAGTGGCTGTATCGGCGAGGTATAAGGTTGCGGTCCGGATTTGCTCCTGATCATCCGTGATCCTGACGGCCTCAAAGTACCTCTCCATATGCCAAATGAAGTTGTCTACCTCCTTGGCATCTCGTTTGCCATCAAACTCCTTTGGCTTAGGTATCTCCTTCTTTGGAGCACCTTGGAAAGCCCCACCACTAACAGCTCTCTTGCATAAGGCCCAATCTCCCCGCATGTCTTCAAGAAGTGTCTCGAACTCCGCGAGCTTTCCCATTACCGTGTTCTCCAACCGTGCTTGGAAGATCTCGTTCCCCTCTTGCGCCTCTCGCCCTGATGTAGAGCCAAATTGCATGTCTCCCCGGAGGTCCTCGATCTTTTCCCTAAGATCGCCGATGTCCCTCTCCACGCATTGCTCCAACACATCCAGCCGTTCCCTCGAATCGGCTATGGCGAGCTCAATCCTAGCCAACCTTGACTCCAAGATTGAGGCGGCATCCCGAGATTTGTCCTTCCTCGACCTGCTTGGGTTGGCATCCCTTCCACGGCTTGGCTCTTGGACGACAACTTCCTCGACTCCTGCCATTATGCTATCTCTTCCTTGGTTGAGCAACCAGGCTCTGATACCACTTGTCACGGCCTTAGTATTTTCTAAGCCAACCGTGCGGCACTTAACACACTTCCTCCCGTCGAAGAGGTTAAGTCAGCCTTAATCCCCACGAGCTAGGCAAGTAACTTGCTAGCAAACTCAAGAAAGCTTGTAGGAAGAGAGAAGAGAAGAGAGCACAAGTGTTTGAGAGAATACTTGAATGCTTGAATGCTTTCTCCAAGATTTCTAGGATGGTTTGTACAAATGAGGGGTGCCATCTATTTATAGGCACCAAAGAACATTCTAGGTCCCTACCTATCTACCATGTTCTAGAGAATTCTACAATGTACAAGAAATTCCTACAATGTACATGTTCTAGAGAATTCTAAGTCTTGAACATCCTACAAGTCTCCACAACATTCTAGAATGTCCCAAGAGCTAGACTTCTCTAGGAGTTTCTCCATCCTTCTAGGTTTCTCCACAAGGTTCACCATTCCTCTAGGTTGTTCCGGATCTTTCTAGAAAGTTCGTGACAAAAAGCTCAAATGGACACATAGCAACTACATGATATATAACTACTGCACAGACTCAAAGAGGTTTCCTCAGAGAACTGCAAGTTCAGTCAACACATATATAAATCCATTCTTTTATTATATATATTTAATTTGTCATTCAAATTTTATCAATCCATGTGGATATGGTTCTTTCATTCTTTGCCATTTTTGTCATCAATAAACAGAAATTTTGTCATATTAGACCCGCATCCTAAAATCTTACTTGCTTGGTTGTATTATCCAGTTTTTCGGTCTATAAAAATCAGACTTAGACAAGCCCACCAAACAAAGGGAAAATTTTAATTAGTCCCTAATTTTTAACCAAACATCATTTTTTTTTACATATATTTCACTTTTGGGTTTACGTGGTCCATAACATTTGATAAATAAATTAAACCAGTCATTCAAACTAACTTTTTAACGGTTAACAGTTATAAAATTATCTAAAAATCAATTTTACCCCTTAAGGATTGAACTAATAGAATTACACTTTACCCTCTAATTAATAAATACATTAAAAAAATATATAATAAAAATTAAAGAAATAAAATAATAATACAGTGAACCATAAAAAACTAAAAGCTGTTCAAAAAATAAAATTGTTATTTTATTTAAAAAAATTAAAAAGATGAAGAATTAAAAAAAATAAGATGAAAATCAAATCCTGATTGAATCTCCATCATCTATCTATATGAGTTGAATTTGTTCTTTCATTAGTAAACCTCCATCTCCATAGATAAAGATCCACGATAGGTGTCTATCGTTAGAGGACGATCACCTCATCCCTCGATTTTAAGGAGGAGTGTGTTGCCTCCTCCCTCAACGGAGATCATTTGGCCATGAATTTGGATAAAATTTTAGGACAACCTATAAAACTTTAAAGAAAAACTCATAAATCTCAACTTAATTTTAAATTACCCTTTTTTTCAACTTCTCGTATGTATTTTTTTCATTCAATTTTTTTATTTTACATATATTACTTGTAAAAACTATTATTATAATAAATCATGTTACCATGGGTTCAAGAATTTAAAAGTTAAATAAACAAGACGATTATCATTTTGGTCTCTAATTCTTAGGAAATTATCAATTTTTTAAACCAGTTTCGTTTATTGGTATCCTTAAGCCCTAACTTTCTGGAAGTGTATCAATTTGGTCCATTTGACTAATTTTCTAATAGTCAAACCTCACAGAATTGACAAAAAGACTTATTTATCATTGACTCTATTTAAATGAGTTAAAATTACAATTTTAACATCAAAATTTTAAAAAGATTATTAATAATTAGAAGGGAAATATCATTTTAATATTTAAAATATATTTTTTAATGGATCTCCACCGTCCATCAATCATGATGGATGGTGAAGATTATATTGAAATTTTTTTTAAAAAAATAAGAGTGAAAAAGAGCAATTATTAATTTGGTTCCTAAATTTTGGGGAATTATCAATTTTTAAAGCAGTTTCGTTTATTGGTACCCTTGGGTCATTAGTTTTCGTAAATGTATCAATTTGGTCCCTCTGACTAATTTTTTGATAGTCAACCTAACTGTAAATATTAAAAGGACAATTTTGCCATTGACTCTATTTAAATGAGTTAAAATTATAATTTTACCCTCAAATATTTAAAAATATTATTACTAATTAGAAGAGTAATTTGGTCATTTTATATTAATTTTTTTAAAATAAAAAATTTTAAATGTATCTCCCATTTTAAAATATAATTTAAAAATTTAATGAGACATTATGAAAATTTTTTAAAATTTTAATTTTTTTTTAAAATTTTAAGAAAATTTTAATTTTTTTTTAAAATTTAAAATTTTATTATTAAATATTAATATAAATGACCATAATACCCTTCTAATTATTAATAATATTTTTAAAAATTTGAGGGTAAAATTATAATTTTAACTCATTTAATAAAGTTAAGGGTAAAACTGTCTTTTTAACATTTTTAGTTAGTTTGACTGTTAAAAAATTGGTCAAAGAGACCAAATTGATACATTTATGAAAATTTAGGGCCCAATAATACTAATAAACAAAACTACTTTAAAAAACTGATAATTTCTCAAAAATTAGGGACCAAATTGATAATCACCCTAATTAGAAAGGTAATATCATTTTAATATTTAAAATATATTTTTTAATGGATTTCTTTGATGAACGGTGAAAATTATATTAAAAATAAGAGTAAAAATTAAATATTTTTTAAAAATTTTATTAAAAGAAATTTATAAGAGTGAAAATCAAATATTTAAACACAGTAAACATTTTACTATTTTAATATTAGATTAGCAAATGGCGGTGTTGAGTTTTGGTACTGTCTCTCTCTCTCTCTTTATTCATAAAAAATCATTTTTATTTTGAGCTAATGCTAACTGTGCACAGCCTACCTGGTTATGATTTATTCCAGCACTATTCTTTGAATGCATGGAAAATTATATTATAATACTCGGCCTCCCCAAAATCATTACTGTAAAACCGCGTGTTGTTTAATAGACTATTTCCTGGTTTGTTCGTGTGGGATCCGACAGCTATTCTTTCATGTTTTTTCGAACCAAACAACAACTGTCCACAGCTTTGGATCATCATAATCGAACCTACCCCATCACTTTCCTCTACTCATCTTCACCGCCTCATCTCATTTTATAAATACCCAACCATGCTCCATTACCCTTTCATCAATCTCTTCTGTTTTCACTTTCAAACATACAAACTTCATATCTATTTCTCTCTACAAACCATAGTCATGGCTTTCACTGTTTGTTACCTCCTTTTGTTACCTCTGTTAGGCTCCTTTTTCATGGTTGCTTATGGTAACCTCAATCAACATTTCGATATTACATGGGGAGAGGGCCGTGCCAAGATACTCAACAATGGTGAGCTTCTCACTCTCTCCTTGGACAAAGCCTCTGGCTCTGGCTTTGAATCCAAGAATGAGTATCTTTTTGGCAACATTGATATGCAACTCAAGCTTGTCCCTGGCAACTCTGCCGGAACTGTCACTGCCTACTATGTGAGTACTTTCTCTCTATCTACATATTAGTTTCTTCCAAGTCATTAATTAGTTAAAGACTAATAATTGCATTGTTATCATCATGCTAATATATATAAATTTATATGATGCAGTTAAAATCACCAGGAACAACTTGGGACGAAATAGATTTCGAATTTTTAGGAAACTTGAGTGGTGATCCTTACATTCTTCACACTAATGTCTTTAGCCAAGGAAAAGGCAGCAGAGAACAACAATTTTATCTCTGGTTTGATCCAACTGCTGATTTTCACACTTATTCCATCCTTTGGAATCCTCAGCGCATTATGTATGTATCTATTTAATCCACTCCAAACTCAATCTTTTAATCTCTTTATCAGTTATTTTGAGTGCTCATGTTTTCTCTACTCTACAATTTGCAGATTCTCAGTGGATGGCACCCCTATAAGAGAATTTAAGAACTCAGAGTCAATTGGAGTTCCATTTCCTAAGAGTCAGCCAATGAGAATACACTCATCACTATGGAATGCAGAGGATTGGGCAACAAGAGGTGGACTCGTAAAGACTGACTGGACTCAAGCTCCATTCACTGCTTCCTACAGAAACTTCAAGGCAGATGCATGTGTTTGGTCAAATGGGGCATCTTCTTGTTCGTCAAACTCACCTTCTTCTACAACATCCACATGGTTCTCTCAAGAGCTTGATTCAACAAGTCAACAAAGGCTCAAATGGGTGCAAAACAACTACTTGATATACAATTATTGCACTGACACGAAAAGGTTTCCTCAGGGAATCCCTCCAGAATGCAACGTCTAATAAATAAGTTAAACAAACACACATTGTACATCTATTCTTTTATTCTTGTTGAAGTCATTAAGATAAGAATTCAATTTATATATCTATTTGTAAGAGCTTGTTTATTCTTTCATTCTTTGATACCAACGTTAATGAAATAGATCGACTGTAGATTTATATATATTTTTGCAATTGTTGAAAGTAACTCGCTTCTTGCAGTTCAACACATCAAACAACACCTCTCTTTGTTCTTTGTGCTGTTGCAGCTTCTCTGGTGGCTGATATAACTCGTCTTACTTTTTAACTGGGTGGTTTATCTTTAATTTATGTTCTATGAAATGGGAACAAAGTTGCCCATCACCTTGCCAAATTTTCTATTTCTTGTAGAAAAGGACAAATTCTGGGTCGACTATTGCCCATCTGTTTTCGAAGACATTGCTTCTGAAGATCTTAGGCTTTCCATGCCTTGAAAAAAATGTGAGTTCTAAAATATTTATATCATTAACTTCAATTCCTCAAAACTCCACTCAAATAGATGTCACAAATAGTAAAAATTCGATTGTAGTAAGAAGATAACCATTTTTTTTCTAAGTAAAAATTATATATCGATGTTTTGAAAAAATAATATAATTGTTTTTTTATTCTTTTTCATGTCCTTTATATGTAATTGGCCCATTGTTTATTGAATTAATTGCACTAATACCTCAGAATTTAAGTAAAACTGTACCCTCATATAATCTTTTATCTTAACGTTAACTAATAATTAATTAACTAACTCAGTAGTTTCACTAATAATTAATTAACTAATTGACTAACTCAGTATGGTGTGAAAAGTATAGGAGTACAATTTTATCTTATTTTTGGTAACGGCCAAAAGAAAAAACCAATAAAAAACTAAGTTAAAGGAATGTTGCACCTTGCCTCACCAGCTGCTCTTAATTAAAGCATTGCAACTGTTGATGAGATTGAAAAATGGATAATTAGCATTGCAGACACTGTGAAGAAGGGCCACAGTGGACTTAGAATCAGATTCAACAATCATCTTTCTGTAACCTGCCCTCCAAACCAGCTTCAAACCTTCCAAAACACCCCAAAGTTCAGCCTCCAAAAACACTCTTGATGCCTCAATTGACAGCAAACCACTCAACCAATTCTTCTTATGATCACGCATCACACCACCAGAAGTGATATAACCAAAATCATTACTTCTATTCCCATCCACATTCAATTTGACCCAACCTCTCAAAGGGGGCTCCCAAACAATTCCTTGTTAACAGAACCACTATCCTCTTTACTGCTGTCAACCAATCTTTTACCTAATGACGTTCTAGTTTGAATAGAAATAACAATGATAATAAATATAAAGAAGTTCTAGTTTGGCCTTAGTCAAGAAATGACTATCATTTTAATAATGCCTTGTCTCATTATCAAACTATATTACAAGCTCAAATATCTCTTCCTCTGAAAAGAAGTCCTCAACTTCCCTGTCTCGATTGTGTGACCAATCGTCAAAAGGATTCAGGTTATCTGTCTGCATGGAAGAGCCAACAGCTTGGAATCCTGAGTTAGATGATTGTGGAAGACCAAGAGCCAGACCAGCAACATTGTTATTCTCATATCTGGTGTTCTGGATTTGGTGAGAACTGTTAATTAGCTGGTCGTTAGGCATGAATGAAGTGCCATCGAACTGAGCACGGGAATTTGAATTCCCAAGTTGGGACTGTGTTGTGTATCTTGTGGGAAGGTTATCATTATACCCTGAAGACAGACAAAACAAAATGGGTAATTAGCAAATGCCTTGTTTAAAGTTTAAAAACCATCAGCTAAAATCCAGAGTCCAGAGTTTTGTATTTATTGTGCAGTTAATGGGTACTGTTTTTAGGAGGATCAATTTTATTTTTCATCGACAGTTATAATTCAACTACAATTCAACCACTATACTTTAACTGTTAATACCCCTATGGTTATAAAAAGATCGAGCTTTAGGGTTTCTTATTATGTATTTTTGTTACTATTATAATTAATTAAAAATAGGATATAATTTGACCCAAAAACATAAAAATTTAGATGTGAGAGGGATGTCACATTTATATCCGTATTATTATAAATTAATTTAGTCCCGATGGGTAAATTTTAAATTAAATTACTGTCCAATATGGTTCGATAATAAATGGGTTCATTCATTTTAATAATAAAAAAAATTTCTAAATCAAATTCAATATAAGCATAAATAGTTTGGTTAACTCTATAATTCTTATTTTGTTTCTAGTATTTTAATTAAATAGGTAGCAATATCTAAATAGTCAACTGTTTTTTTTTTAAAACCTTAACTTCATTGAGAGATATGTTTACTACCAATCTGTATCTACAAACAATCTAAATAGTCTATTTTTTTTTTTGAGTGACAAAATAGTCTAATGTTAATGCGCACAAAAATCTACAATGCCCAATTTAATGATCTTCTCTCTAAATTTTAATTTTTTTATTATTACTTTTTATATCACCTACTACAATAATAATAGAGACTCGAACTTATAATATTATAAAATTAAATAAATATTTTAAAACTACATTGGACTGTAATTCCCTTCAATGATTAATATTACTTATTTGTGATTAAATCATAATCTTTAAGAAGTAATCCATATCTAACCGTGATTCTAAGGATGGTTAGTAATTTTAATTTGATTAGACTTAGGGAACTATCTTCTACGCGATAAGTACATGGCAATTATATTTCTATACAATTAATATTAACTTATAAAATATTATTAAAGTTTCGGGAAGACATCTTCGATATCATGTATGACTCTATATCGTTACTATAAAAAATAATATCAAGATGTATAATTACTTCTTTTATTATTATCTTCAACATAAATGTAACTATTTTATTGAAAAGAATTATCATTTGAAATTAGGGAGAAATATTAAAAAAAAAACCCTTGAGATTTAACTCATCTTTAAAAAGACCTTTCAGTTTTGAGTTTGAGTGTAAATCTCCGTACTGTTAAGTTTTTATTAAAAAGATTTTATGTGACATAAAAAAACAACTAAAATAATTGTTACTGTTTCTGTTTAAAATAAATTAAAAATAAAAACAAATTCAATTACTTAAGGATTTCAATATTTTATGTTAAATTTAAAATGTAAGTTAAATACTCAAGTGTTCTTGCATCATTAGATTTAATGAAACTCAATTGACAGTCAATTAATGGGTTTTTTTTTTTTTGGTTGAATCAACTATCTATTGGGGGGTTTTACTCAAATTTTAAATTAAAGGGTTATTTTTAGAGATGAGTTAAACCTTAATGGATTTTACAATCTACTTTTAAAATGATAACTTATCTATCTCAAAATAATAATAATGAGGATTAATTGCATAAAGACCCTTGAGTTTAGATAAAGTTACACATATTTAATTTTTCTTTTAATTATGCAAACATCCCTTATTTTATATTGACTAATCATTAATTTAATGAATTAAGGGTAAAAATATTTTTTTACATCATAATGTAATTAAAATAATTTAAAATATAAAAAACGACCCAAAATATTTCAATAACTATACACTCATCATAAAAAATTTGTAAAAAATATCCAAAGATTTTTAAATTTCAAAAAAGAAGAAAAAGAAATTGGTTGATTGAGAGGTCTCCTCTTCCTTTGGGTGCTTCTCAAGATTTAAAAAAAATTGGGTGCTTCTCAAGATTGAAGAATATATTAAGGATAAAATTTTTATTTTTCAAATTTCATATCATGTCAGACATAGGTTATAAATAATAATATTTTTGACTTTTCACGCCATAACATAAGTAAACAATTAGTCTACCATTAATCAACGCTAGTCAAAGACATGTTTATATAATTAAAGGAATGTTTAATATGCATACAATTTGTCTAAATTTATGAATATTTAGGTGTCACACTTACAAATTAAGATTGTGAGTTTGAGTCGTATCTTCTTCTAAATTCTAATTTAATTATAATAACTTAAATAAATAAATAAATAAATAAATATATATATATATTAAGGTGTTAGAAAACTTAACAAGATATATTTTATTTATTTAAAATGTGGTTGAAATTACTATAATTTATAAAATAAGTATTTTATAATTTAGAATTTAAAAATGACTTATAAATTAATTAAAAGTTAATTGTTCAAAAATTACTTATATAATAACTATAGTCCTCCAAAATCGCTCGGGGACACGGGGCACTACAACCTGCAAAGATAGAATGCACGTGACCTGCAGGACTTCTGGGACATCGGGGTGGTGCCGGCCAAAGTCACTCCGACGATCAAGTTAGCGGATGCCAATAAGTGTAGAATACTAGTAAATGGAGATGTGTGAGTAATACTTCCTGTGATCTTGGCGATTGGGGTCTCCTTTGTCGAAGGAGATGTGAGGTCGGCAGCTAATCGGAGAAGATGAACAATGGCCGGAGGTCGTTGTATGAATATAGATAGCTCTCAAGATGTGGATTTCTCGTCCCCCTCGCTTTGGATAATCATCCTCCATTTATAGGGGATGGATGGTTCTGCCCGTTGAGGTACTTCTTCATTACCTCTCCTTGCTGTCTTGCACTAAGGAGGTTTGTGGATGCTACTTTTAACCTAGCCGTTTATAGATCGTAATCATGGTTTTGTAGGCCCGTATTTAAAATAGATCATAATTTGGTCTCCCATTGAACCAAAAGTATTCTATGTCGTACGACATATGGAGTTTGATGATTTTGGACAGACAAGCACAATCATATGTCGTGCTATATTTTTGGACGTCGATCTAAGATGGGCATGTCGTACGACATATGGAGTCCTTCGAAGTGTGGATTCTGAATTGTTTCCCTCGATGCTACTTGGATGTATATGTCGTACTACATGGACGCCTTGTGCGTCGTACTACTCTTTGGGCCTGACAGATTTTGGCTACTACAATAACTATATTTTTAAAATTAAATTAAAAAATAATTAATTTATTGATATTTTGGAATAAATAATAAATAAGTTATGTGTTAAAAAGTTAGACTATACTGTTACTTTCTCTCATAATGTCATATCAGTGTGAAAAAATTATGTGGGTCCCACAAAGTGAAATTTTTTTACTAAATTTACCGGACTCAAATAATTTGTTTGCTCGTGGGGTTTTTATGAATTTGTTTCTTAGATCTTTTAACTTCTATGGTGATTGGTTATAGGAAGATTTTTGGTAGATTTGTTTCGTAGTCTTTTGTGATCTTTTAAATTTGTTTCGTAGTCTTTTGCTTGGTTAAGTGCCTCATTGAACTTATTTGGTTCAATTCTAATTATAGCTGCTTTTTCTTCTAGCTTTACAGGAAGCACTTTTCTTCACACGGATGGGTTAAGTGCCTTGTTCCTAGATAATTCCAGGAATACAATAGAGTAATCCAAATGGTCATCTCTTGCTGATCTGGAAACTTGTGGGTGTGCACTAGAACATACCAGGAAAAAGAAAAAAAAAATGGTTTTCATTGTCTACGTTGCAGCAAATCAATGGTCAGTGTACATACCACATGCTTGATAGGTTAGGTAAGAAACTAGGCATAACCTAGGAAGCAACCATCCCTGAATCCTGTAATACCTCCTATATGCTTAATGCATTTTGACTTAATGATATTATGACAAGGATGGCCATTTTGTTTTTGCTTTCCAGCTGTTTTGTTCCCACTTCTCTCCACCAACCGCAAATCCACAGCCCCAACATATATAGCCAAGAGAGCTCCATATTCTTCGTGTGTCAAATCAAAACTTTGCTAGAGTCCAAACCCACCTAAATCTAATCTCAAGCACTAGTCAATGACTTTCACTCCATTTTTTATCTTCTTTGTTGTAGCCACGAGCTCTGCCTCAGTTGCATTTGGTAACTTCTACAAAGATGTTGATATCACATGGGGAGATGGCCGTGGCAAGATTCTAAACAATGGCAAACTTCTTACCTTGTCCCTTGACAAAGCTTCTGGATCTGGTCTCCAGTCCAAGAATGAATATCTCTATGGGAAGTTTGATATGCAGCTCAAGCTTGTCCCCAACAACTCTGCTGGCACTGTTACTGCTTACTACGTAAGTTATTCCTTTTTTTGAGCATTTCTAGTTCTGGTTTTACGAATTCGGTATATTTTGGATCCTCTAACACATAAAACTTTTTTATGGTGCAGTTAAAATCACAGGGGTCATCGTGGGATGAGATAGACTTTGAGTTCTTGGGAAACTTGAGTGGTGATCCATACATTGTTCACACCAATGTTTACACTCAAGGCAAAGGTGACAGAGAGCAACAGTTCTACCTCTGGTTCGATCCCACTGCAAATTTCCACACCTATTCAATCCTCTGGAATCCTGGTCACATTGTGTAAGCACCATCAAAACCTGTATTTTAATTATCTTTATTAAAATCCTCAGAAATTTTC
The DNA here is from genome assembly GCA_003430845.1 of Xanthoceras sorbifolium. Taxonomy (NCBI): domain Eukaryota; kingdom Viridiplantae; phylum Streptophyta; class Magnoliopsida; order Sapindales; family Sapindaceae; genus Xanthoceras; species Xanthoceras sorbifolium. Next base: position 15,116,219 of record CM010618.1, read on the forward strand.
TGGTTCATGTTCCTATCAAGTTTGTATTATAGCTTGTATGGTACATGTTTTTTTTCCTTTGCTTTCCAGCTTCTACGTTGATGGCAGACCAATAAGAGAATTCAAGAATGTTGAACCATTTGGTGTTCCATATCCAAAGAACCAAACAATGAGAATGTACTCTAGTCTCTGGAATGCCGATGACTGGGCCACAAGAGGAGGGCTTGTGAAAACAGACTGGAGTCAAGCACCCTTTACTGCCTCCTTGAGGAATTTCAAAGCAGATGCTTGTACTTGGTCTAATGGAGCATCTTCTTGCACCTCCAATAATAACAAACCATGGTTCTCACAAGAGCTCGATTCTGCAAGCCAGAAGAAGCTGAAATGGGTGCAGCAGAATTACATGGTTTACAATTACTGCTCTGACACTATGCGATTCCCACAAGGCCTCCCTGTGGAATGCACTGTCAGGACCAAGAAATAATAAAATGATCCAACATTATTTATTTGCTCCACAAGTCGATAAATAAATATTTTTAATAAGATTTGGAAATTCAAAGCTATAGTTCTATCAATGCATGTCTGCAGCTGGCAGTGGCGGACCCATAAATAATAATATCGACAAATTAAGATTATAGTAAAATGAGGTTTTTATTTGAAGAAAAATTGTTGGTAAAATGAAGTTAAGATAAAATAAAAAATAGTCTTATACTAAAAAAGAAAAAAAAATATAAAATATACAAAGTTACAATTTTTCTCGATGGGGTTTTATATTTTGAAATCGCCTTCATAACAGTCCTCCCTATTAATTTAGCTGAAAACTTCTTTCTCTACGTATGCAAGCAAGCTATAGTTCAATTATTCATCTCCCATCCGATTATGCAGTTCGGTCTCCACAATATTCATAGCAAAAAATACTCTTTTTTATATGGTAGCAGTTGCAATTTATAGTAAAAATAAAAAATACTAAATCTACTTTAAATTTGTTGAATTACACTCGCAATTAAAGTTTTTTAAAACACACATTGAACTCCCTTGATGTTAAATTTAGCCGTTAAAAAGTAGGTTCAAACCTCCTCTGATTCGCATTCTATAGTGTGTCTTTAATGGATCTACTATGAATCTCTTACATTTTTTTTATATTTTTTTTAATAATTAAACTTAATACTATAGGAGTTTTGTGAGATTTTATAAACTTTAATTTTAAATTTAATTAAATAAATTTTAAATTTATTTATTATTATTTGTTGTTATAGTAATAATGCTAATATTAAGAGCAAGTAAACTAATGGACCAAAGTAAACTAATTGGACGTGGTGACACTTGGCAGTTGGCATCTAATACCTCGTGTACTCTTTCCAATATTGGCTATGACATTCATTAATATCTTTCTTTTTCATGTATATAGACACTTTAGTAGGAGCAAGAACAGATTCTAATTAAAACCGTGTGACACAAATATTGGATCAATTATTTTGTTCGACCAATAGGATAAATTCTTGAACAGATAGATACGTAGTGTTGATGTAACGAGTTGATATTTATATTTTAATCGAAATATTTTAATATTTTATATTTTGGAGAAATTAATATCAAAATAAATATCATATAATCTTAAATTCTATAATTATTATAAACATAATGTAAATAAATCTGTGGGATAATATGTATTTAATTAACTTTTTTTTAAAAATATAATTATAAAATTAATAATCATTAAACACGATAAGCTGAGAAAAAATTGGTAGTACTTATACTCTTGCCATATATTTCAATTTTACTCATACTCCGAGCTAATGATAAACATATAGATGTTGTATTGGGATTGCCACTAAGTTATAATAATAATTATTATGTAGCTTAATAGTTGAAAAGTGAGGTATACTCGTTTCAAAGTGATTAAGCATGAAATGGAAGACTTTTAATTGCATGTAAATTCTCAAAAGAAGATAAAAGAAAGGAATATATTCACCATCGCTCAACGTGATTCGATAGTAAAGGAGTTCATTTAGCTTGACAATGATTCAAGTTCGAATCGTTAACATCGCAAGTAAAATATCAAAAGAAAGGAATATATTTATTTATTGGGGAATATCATTATACTCGATCATGGTTGTAGGAATGCTGGCGTAGGTATTAGAGCAATAAAAAAATTGACGGAAGTTGTGGTAAGCATTACGAACGAACGAGATAAATTATTATGACTTTCTTCTCAATAAACACATGATACCCAATAAAAGTTTTATTGTTTTTGTGACTCGACATCATATTCCAACTTACCGTAATAAATTTATTATATTATGGTAGATTTAAATGGCTTTATTATCTTTAACTATCATTCACTACAAATGCCATAAGAAATTTCAATATATACCTAAATTATAGATCATTGAGAGACATCAATCAACATATATATATATATATATATATATATATATATATGGTATATCAGCCTTTTAAAATTATACAAACATATTTTATTAAGAAAATTATTATTTATATTTTATTTTCAAAGCACTAAAAAATTTATTTAAATATTTTCCAAGACTGTAAAAGTATATGCCTGAATTATTTATTATAAATATTAAATTTTCTTTATAGGGTACAAAATTATTATAAAATAAAATACTATTCTATTAATTCTTTGAACAAATAATATTGAACTTACTAGAATTTTGTTGAATTACACTCGGAATTAAAGTTTACAGAAACTCATAATGAACTCCCTTAGCGTTACGTTGGACCGCAAAAATTAGGGTTGACCGTCAAAAAAAGGAAAAGTAGAAGAAGAAACGAGAGATCTATGGTGGACCCACCATGAATTCATCATGGATCGCGATCTAGAGGAGCCTTGGGTCTACTTCTTAATAGTCAAACTTAAATGCCGGGGAAATTTATTGTTAGTTTCTACAAACTTTAATTCCGATTGTAATTCAATAAAGTTCAAGTATGTTCAGTGTTATTTGTACATTATTTTTTATAGGGTGAATTGCACTAAGGTACCCTGAGTTTATCCATAATTACACGCAAAATGCCAATTTACCGTTTATTACGCTCAAGTACCCTATAGTTAGTTGACTTCGTTTCAACCGAAATTTTTATATAAAATGACATAAGTATATATCCCTATTAAAAAAAATATAAAAAATAACAGTAAAGAAATAATAATAATTGTTGGTACAACTGCCCGCACACCCAATACCAAAACGCCATGCTTTGGTTTTCAAGTACTTGAGATTGTGTTCAAGAGTAGGATCTTACCCTCGAAGAGCTAAGCCACGTAAAACTTGCCTGGTCCGTTCAGAGTGAAGATAGGCACGTCGATCACCTTCTGGACGACGAGCTCTTACACACCCTGGGATTTACACCCAAGCCTTCTTGTAACATCCCTAATTTCAAATATGCATATGATATTTATGATTTGAGGGGTGTAAAATATAATTAAATATATGTATATTTTTAGGACCAATTTGAACGGTCGAAAAACAATGCATGAAAGAGAAGGAAAAGTTGGCTGTGAGTACCGCGACCACTCACCGCGACCAGAGATCGGGATGAGTCGCTCGCGGTGAAAAATGGTGATTTTTGGCAGTGAGCACCGCGACCAGGGATCGCACTGATTAGCTCGCGATGAAAATGTGGATTTTGGGCAGTGAGCAACGCGACCAACGTCGCGACCAAGCAACGCGATGGTTGATAGCGATGAAAGCGGTGAAATTACTCCAGTGAGTAATGCGACCAGGTGGCGCGACCATAGGTCGCGATGATCGAATTTTTATAAAAAACATAAGCTGGCGGTGAAGCTTCTTCAGGAAGCAAACCAGAAAACAGAAAGTGAGAGAGAGAGAACGGGAAAGAGGAAAGAAAGAAAGAAAAAGAGAAAGAAGAGAGAGAGAAAGAAGAAGGAGAAGAAGAAGAGGAAGAAGAGAAGAGGAAAAAGAAGAAGAAGAAAGGAAAAAGGAAAAAAGGGACAAAGAAATCCAGGAAAGAAATAATCGAAAAAACGGTATCCAGGTTGGTGTACACACCATTTCGAAAAACTCTGTGATTTTATTTTTGTGTTTTGGTTCGAAACTGAATTTCTTGATTTGAGTCAGTTCGTTTTTCGATTAATAACGATTATATTCGAATGAATTACTTAAGAAAATTGTTTGAACTATGAATATTGTTTTGAAAATATTATTGCTGAATTACGAATATTATTTTGAATATATGTTTTGGAAATGAAATGCTTTACTATAAAGTTTGTGATTTGTGAAACTGTATTGAAACGGTCCTAGGATACTTGGACATATATACGGATATAGGAGGTTGGTATACCAGCTGGGTTCATTTAGCAGTACTGCACCGTTATTGATATTGATGTGATATTATGTACCTCCCCAAGGATTCGTCCTGGGGTAGGGAGACACGTACCTTTCTAAGGATTCGTCTGGGATAGGGAGATATGTACATCTCTAGGTTCCGAACACCCGGTCCTAGGGTAGGGAATTATATGTACCACCCCTGGATAGTACGAGCCCCAAGAGCCGGTCCTGGGGTTGGGAGTTATGTTCGACAGACAGCCACTGAGGTCGAACGACTCATATTCCAGTCCTGAATTATGTTAAGTATACCAAAGGACCAGAATTGAGAATGAATTGAATAAAATGATTAGAAAAGAATTGAAACCTGAATTTCGTATGAATTATTAATTGAATTTAGATGCTTTTATTAAACTGATTTCATATGATTTGTTCCAGTGATTGAGTTGAATTTTATAATGTTTTCATACGTTAGCATTGTAATATTTTTATTATGAAATTATTTTATGACTTTGATAATTGAGTTTAGTGTACACTCACTAAGCTATATGCTTAGCGCGTTGATTTTTATCACGCGTAAGCAACAGAGATACCGAGGAAGGAAAAGACTGAAGAGGTGTTAGCTGCAGACAGAGGAGCAGAGTCACCATACTTTTGAGTAGATATATATACTGTTGTATAAAATGGTTAGATACGCATGCATATACAGAAATTTGTAAATGTGTTATATATTTATGTTTTGTAAATAATTGTTTTATGGTTTCTGTTTTCATTTTCAAAGGATTGTAAATAGTGAATTATGAACTATTTTATTTTAAAACTGATTGGAAAGTCGTACTAAACGGGAGGGTGCGCAGTTGATTGAAAGTTTGATTTAGAAGTGTTGAAATTATATTGTGTTGGACTTTTGTTGAAAACAGGTTTTGGGAAATCAGAAAAACAGAGGGAACTCTGCCAATTTTTTTTTTTTTAAACTGATTTTGATGGGCTCACTGGAAATGATTTTAAATTATAAATTATTTGGTTTTCAGATTATAAACAGAATTAAGAAAAGTTTTGAAAACCCGGTAGCGCTCCTTGGGTCGATCCAGATGGGTCGGGTCAGGGGGTGTTACACTTCTCATTGTCGACTAATGAACGTTCAGAGAAAGAGAGAAAAGAAGAGTAAGAACTCTACGGGTATCTATGCCTTTATTTTTACTTTTAATTCTACCATCTTATCATTTTTGGTGGATGACTTCAGTGTTTTCAGGGAAGCTCGTTGTGAAATCCAAGGCAAAGATGCAAGACAAGGCTTCCATGGGTGTCAGGAAAAGAAAGGCCATTGGGGCCTCAAAGAAATCCAGGAGGGTCAGAAGGAATTATTCAAGTAGTCAAATATTAAAACACTTTGCAAAACTGACCTACTTGGGAAGTTGAACACCGATCTCACTCTTTGGGGTCTGTCATTGATCGTTACCTCTCTTCCCCATTCGGTGCTACAAACCAAGTCCTCTTCCATTCTTTATTGGAGAAGGAAGCCCAAGGATAAGGGTCTCACCTCCCTACCTACCCCAACTAGCCAAATGCTACCAACTGTCACCACCTTTCGAGTGAGCGAGCAGTTTGTAGCAGTGGTGGATTTCGGAGATAGTGGGATCATACATTATCCTTAGTTTTCTCCAAAAAGACCAGATCATGACTAGAATCCTCCAGTCATTTGGGCTCAGTTGAGCCGGAGCGATCCCAATCTCTCTTAAGACCCTCCTAAGATATGGCTGGAGATGTGTTATTTTCATAATTCTAAGATGTGTTATTTTCTTCGCGTTATGAGTGTGAACAGATCAGTATTGACATGACCATCGGAGGGTGGTCACCGACACCCTGTCAGCACCCCTTCTTACTTTGTTCTTGAATTGCAGATCAGTGACAATCTTCAACTAAGATCGACCCACCGAGAGCGGTCCAGTCTGAGGTTCAACAATAATATTAATTAAAAAAAATAATAATAAAACAACAATAATAAAAACCAATCAATACCATCTCCCTCATTCAATCCACCATCTTCTACATTCAATTCATTCAATCTCCCTCTATTCAAAATCATCCAAAAAAAGGCCGAATTGCAATGAACTACCCTGACGTTTGGTCATATTGCACTGAAATCGTGAGTTTAGCTTTTACCATGTTTGGCATGGCTTGTACTTTGAACTTTTGGTTTCTTAGAAGCTCTTTCTGCAAAAGCCATATATTTTGGCTTTACCTGGAAGAGCTTTTAAAGTTTAAAAACTCTTCTATGAAAACATCCAAGTATTCCCAAAAGAGTTTTTGGACCCAAAAAGCCAAAAGCAGGTTTCCAAAAGCCCTGCTAAACAAGCCCTTTTAACTATACATTAGTATCATTGACTAATTGGTTGACCTTAATTTTTTGGTCACTTTCACCTTAATTTTAACATAAAATAAATCAAGCTTAATTTTTTGGTCTGGATCTCCACCACCAAGAACACCAAAAAGAATTTTAACATAAAATAATTTTTTTTAACTTTTTTAATTGTTTGATTTTTCAAAAAAAAAATTTATTTATTTTTAAATGTATCTCTACCGTCCATCAAGATGGATGGATGATGGAGATCTATTTTTAAAAAAAATTAATTTTTTTTCATTTTTTCAATTTTTGTTTAATTTAATTTTTTAACTAGACGTAGTTTTCTCATTTCGCACATAAGTCAAAGTTAAACCATTATGTTTGACTAGGTCAACTGACGGTAGTATACTAACGTATAATTAAGACTAAACTTACGATCTCATTGCAATATGATCAAACATCAAGATATTTAATTGCAATTCGCACAATTAAAAATAAATATCCACTGTCCATCAATATCGATGGACGGTGGGAATCATAATAAAAAAATTAAAAAAGAAACTTTTTTTATAAAAAAAAATTTAAAAAAATTAAAATAAAAAATAAGATTGTGCTCTTGGTGGTGGAGTTCCAGGTTGGATCTCCACCACTAAGAACAAAAAAAAAATTAACATAAAAATAATTTATTTAATTGTTCGATTTTTAAAAAAAATTAATTTTTTTTCATTTTTTTTATTTAATTTTAATTTTTTAACCCGGGGTAGTTTCATTCACACATAAGTCATATTTAAACTGTTATATTTAATTGGATCAACTAACAGTAGGATACTAACGTATAATAAAGACTAAACACTTACGATTTCGTTGCAATATGGTCAAACGTGAAATACTTTATTGTAATTTGCCCAAAAAAATACACCTTCATGTCCATCACCACCATCCATCCTCCACACTCAATCCATCAACCATCCACAAAAAAATTTTAAAAAAACAAATCACAAAAAAAAAAAAAAAAAAAAATCGGGATGCTCCATCTGCGATGGAGAACATTTTTCAATTTATTTTTCTTCAATTAAAGGGAAATTATCGGGATTTTTCTAGATCCCTTCCATTTTAAAATCGTTTTTAATTTTTTAAAATTAATTTAAAAATGACGTGACGTATTCTTATGGATTAGGTGGTTTTTTTAATTTTTTTTTTTTTTATAAAAATTTTTACACATATAATATTAATTTACTCTTGAACCGTTAAGTGCACTGCTAAGTTAATGATGATTAACGTGGTTAAGAGTACTTGAGTGTAATAAACAGTAAATTGACATTATACATGTAATTATTGACAAAATTATGATATCTTAATAGTAAATAATGCCTACCTTCCCTGAGGTTTATTCAATATCAGGTGGAGTAATTGACAAAGACCTCCCCTCTTTTGGGTTTGCTCAATTACAGACAAAGTCAACCTTTAGCTAACTCTTTAGGTTTTTGATAAAAACCTCCTCTGATCAACTGTTACATTTGACTAAATTTTACTAAGGACAGGAGAGGTGTTTGTCAATAAACGATAAAGTTAACTCTACTTCTAATTAGCAAAACCTCAGGGAAAGTCCATACAATTAGTTCTAATACAATTTACCATTCTTTATACGTAATCATGGTCGCGAATTCCAGAACCGGGACCGCAGGATCCCGTGTCCCGGTTCTGGTTTCGGAATTGAGGGAGGAACCACGGTTCCGGGAATTGGCAACTGTCGATTCCAGGAATCGAAACCGCGGACTCTAATTTTTTTTTCAAAGAAAGAAAAAAAAAGGAACTGAACCGGAACTGGCGAAACTGTCGATTCAGTGAACTGCTAACTGGCAATTCCAATTCTTTTTTTGAGACCATAATCGGGACCGTAAATTGATCGGTTTCTAACCGGTCGATCCCGGTTTAAAGTCGACAGTTCCGATCGAATCAAACCGTGGCCAATACTATTTATACGGTATGGTGCGTATTGACTTGACCCTGTCAAAACAATCATGAAAACGACCAACCGACCTTATTTAAAGCTTCGACATCTGCGGACAAACGCCAGAGATCATCTGGTGCAGACTGCAACCTCCCACACAGAAGCCCTTTGGTGGTGGAGGCTGTACACACTTTGGATTTTGCTTTCGTGGCTTGTCCATGTCCTTTGTTTCAGGATAATCATCACATTTTTTTAGGCGGCAGCTGCCACCGAACCGAACCCATTTTTTGCCCATGTAATATATCTCCATTCGTCAAGCAAAACTTCTTCAAATCACATCTGGGTTCCAGCTGTCTTCAACTCTAAAACCCTGTGTTTGTCCTTTGTTCTCTCCCAAACAACACCCTCTGTATATAAAAATCATCTCCCATGCAAACTGATGTACATTAATCAAAATCAATTCCGAAATACAATTTCACAAGATATGGCCTATCATTCTTATAATTCCAGAGTTATCTCATTTTGTATGCTAGCAGTTGGGTCATTATTAATAGTAGTTGTTTCCGCTGGTAATTTCAACCGAGAATTTGACATCACATGGGGAGATGGTCGTGGGAAGATACTCAACAATGGTGAGCTTCTCACTCTATCCCTTGACAAAGCCTCTGGCTCTGGCTTCCAGTCCAAGAATCAATATCTTTTTGGCAAGATTGATATGCAGCTCAAACTTGTTCCTGGCAACTCTGCCGGCACCGTCACCGCCTACTATGTAAGTTAACCATTAGTTTTGGTAAAAATCAACACACAGAGTGCTTGTTAAATTTGTATTTTGCAGTTACGCTCACAAGGGGAAGCGTGGGATGAGATAGACTTTGAATTTTTGGGAAACCTGAGTGGTGATCCTTATACAGTTCACACAAACGTGTTCAGCCAAGGAAAAGGTGACAGAGAGCAGCAGTTTCACCTCTGGTTCGACCCAACATCAGATTTTCACACTTACTCTGTTCTCTGGAATCCCAAGCGCATCATGTAAGTTCCATATAAACATCCCACATTCTAGTGATGTTTTCATAAAAAAAATTTTTTTTTTGAAATATTTTACAGCTTCTCTGTGGATGGAACTCCAATAAGACAGTTCAAGAACCTGGAGTCAATCGGGGTTCCATTCCTGAAAAGCCAACCATTGAGGATACAATCAAGTCTGTGGAACGCAGATGACTGGGCAACAAGAGGTGGTCTTATCAAGACAGACTGGACACAATCTCCTTTCACTGCCTCTTACAGGAACTTCAAGGCCGATGCTTGTGTTTGGTCCTCTGGAAAACCTTCGTGCAGTATAAGTTCCCCTCCAAAAGGTGATTGGTTCTGGCAGGAACTGGATTTGGCAAGCCAACAGAAGCTTAGATGGGTGCACAAGAATTACATGATTTACAATTACTGCACTGACACAAAGCGGTTTCCACAGGGCTTTCCCAGAGAATGCACCGCCTCCAGCACAGTGTAGACTATATATATATATATATGTTAGGAAACTGTAAATTGTAAATTGCTATGTTCAAATTGAATCATAATCTTTTAAGGCTAATTTCGTTTTCCACCTTTTTAAATTCATCCATTTTCATGTGGTTTTATTTGTTGGGAAACCATTTCTCATTCATACTAGATATGATTTCTCAGACAAATAAATATTCAAATATATATTGCTTTTAATTTCATATTTCAAACAATACTTCACATGAATGAAAATTGTTACATGATAATGCAAACGCTCTGGCCTGTTTGGCGTGTGAGATTGTATTGGACTATTTTATGGGATTGATTGAAATGAAATTGGATTAGATTAAATATAATATTATTCACCGTTTAGTGTAATATGGAATAAGATTAAAATAGTTTAATTTATTGTTTGGTATAATATAATATATAATTAAAATAGTTCAATTCAATATTTGGAATGACGAGGATAAGATTAAAAATAATGGATTTAATATTTATTAAATAGTTATAATTTAATAATTTTAAATATAATTAATCTATTATAAATAGAGATATATAAATTATAATTAAATTAAAATTAAATAAAATAATTAAATAAAAAATATAAATTTAATTTTTTAAAAATAAAATAATATAAAAAAATTAATTTAAATTATATTAATCTTTGTAAATGAAGTTTTAAAAGAAAGTTGTAAATTTAAATCACTGTTTTTTTCCTAGTAGGGTCCGCATGTTTTAGTCATGGAAGGATGATGAGAGTGGAGAAAGTATAGGTGATGGGTAATAAATATGTGGGGGCTGCATATTTTAGTCATGGGATTAATAGTAGTGGGGGTACGACGGGTTGTGTAGTCCGGTGATGATAGGGAGGTTAAATTGCCTCTCAGTATTGTTAATCTCAAGTTGAAATGTGTTATCAAAATATGGGACAACAATAAAAATAGTACAATCTTGACTTAATTTCTTGTACCAAACACGGCCAGATAATTTCTTAGTGCATCAAAATAGGTAGCTTTTGGCTTTGAACCTTCTCTAGTGAAGTAATACCGTATTTACTTGGCTAATCAATGAATGTAAATCAAGATAATGACACAATAACCTCCCAAAATATTCTAATTCAAATAGTTGTGTTCATTTCTGTACTAAACAAATCTAATATTCAAGAGTGTTTTAGAGAATTCACCTCTACCTAAAATTCTCATAGAAACAACTACATTTTAGACTTATATATGTGCCCACCTATAAGGAATATTCTACCTTATCCCCCACTTGGATAACTCCAGTGATGGGATCATTAAAAGTAAAGTTTAGTCTAAATCCATTGTAGGCAGCACCGTTTCCTATCATAAGGATAGGAAGGAGATTTCATCACGACCTTAAACGTTGAAGGCTGATTAACAGTCAAAAACTCACCCAAAACAGGTCGAGAAAATACCTTAAACATTGAAGGACACGGTAACCACCAATCCTTAAACACCAACACTGAATTCCCTTCACAAACTTTGCATCAAGACTCTCGATTAATAATCTCACGACCCTAAATGATACTCTTCCAAATTGTATGGGTAATTTTCTCCCCCTAGTATGGGAATAGATATCTTATCTTAAAAAAAAAAAAAAAAAAATTGAAGTAGAAAAAGAATGATGAGTTCACTAACGATAAACAACGGATGGGCAAATTAAACCAAATGAGCCATTTTAACCGTACGGCCCAATTTTGAAAGCCCCAAAATCGACAAACTACAATTCAAACGAAAAAATAAAACTGAAAATTTTTGAAGTTGTCAAATCTAAAGTCAAAAGAAAGTATCTGATACTATTGTTGTTGAAATCTGAATAGTTATATATTAATATATTAAATTATGAAATTAAAATTTATACCATCATTTAACTTTTTGATAAATAATAGGTATAATTCCTTGTTTATGGGATGTTTAACGTTACTTTTATAGAGATGCATATTAGAATTGAAACTCTAATGCTGCAATTTCATTTAACGAGTATCAAAATTGTAGTTTATAGCACATCAAAAGTGGTTCAATATTTTTTCCTTTACTTTTATGATAGGTTGTTCGTATATCAAATCTGCTCATTAAATCGTAAAGTGTGGAGAGATGTTTCTCCTGTAATGGGAGTTGTCATTTCAGACTTAATTTATAGCATTTGATTTTACCCGATATCGGTAGACTCCAAATCCAATTAGTGTGAATTGTTTAAATTTAACATAAGGTATATATCTAAAGCTAAATTAATAAAAAACTGAACAACTTTAAATTTTAATAAACTATTAGTGCTCTGCGGTTGGTTCTATCCTTGATATCTATTCGAGAGCGTCTGGCCAGGTTATTAACTTTGATAAATCTGCGTTGTGTGCTAGCAAGCAGGTGGCTCCTGGGGTGAGCTCTGGTTTGGCTTTATCTCTAGGGGTTAATTTGGTCCCCTGTCATGCGAAGTACTTGGGTCTGCCGTGTGTTGCGACCCGTAATCGGCGTAATCTCTTCGATGGTATCAAGTCCCGGGTTTGGCAGAAGCTGTGTGGGTGGAGTAGCAAGTTGTTCTCTGCAGGGGGTAAGGAAATCTTAATTAAAGCAGTGATTCAGGCGATCCCGTCCTACTCTATGAATCTCTTTCGCCTTCCTTCCTCTCTGATTGGGGAGCTCCACCGGATGATGGCTCGCTTCTGGTGGGGAAGCTCTGATGATAAGCAGCGAATCCATTGGTGTCGGTGGAAGTCTTTGTGTGGTAATAAACTTGAGGGAGGTCTTGGGTTTCGAGATCTTTCTCACTTCAATCAAGCCCTCCTCGCTAAACAAGGGTGGCGACTCATTAACCAGCCGGGTTCTTTAGCTGGTCGGGTTTTGAAGCATATTTACTTCCCCCGGACTTCTTTCCTTCGAGCTAAGGTCACTGCCTCGGCTTCCTTGGTATGGCGCAGTATCCTGTGGGGTAGGGAGCTTATTGCGAAGGGTTCGCGCTGGCGGGTGGGTTCTGGGTCTTCAGTTTCTATTCTTCAGGATCGGTGGTTGCCTCGCCCGTCTTCTTTTAAGATTATCGCGAGCTGTTCTCTAGCGGGGGATGCTACGGTAGCCTCTCTTAAGTCTGCCTCGGGAGCCTGGGACTCAGCCTTGGTTCGCAGCAGTTTCGCCCCTATTGATGCTGACTGTATTCTGAGCCTCCCTACCTCTGTGCGTAGCTGTCCGGATAAGCTGATGTGGCACCACTCGAAGGATGGTATGTATTCCGTCAAGAGCGGGTATTGGTTGGCAGCGAGTTTGGCCCGGGATGGGGCTTCCTCGTCTTCTCCTTCTGCTGGGTCCAGCTGGTGGAAGTTTCTCTGGGGTTTGAATATCCCGGCGAAGGTTCGGATGTTTGTGTGGCGCGCCTGCCGTAACCTGCTCCCTACCCGGTCTCTCCTTGCTGCTCGCAGGGTCCCTGTGGAGGCTGGGTGCCCGCTGTGTGAGGCGGCTGTCGAGTCCGTTCTCCACTCTCTGTGGTTGTGTAGGTCATTGGCGGAGTCCAAGGCCGCCGTCCCTTTTCTTGCCAGTTTGCGTCTCCCTGCTGCGGGTTCCTTTCTTGATTTTATTTTAGCTTGTTTCAGTTCTTTGCTGGTGCATGAGATGGAGTTGTTGTTGGTTCTGCTGTGGCGATTTTGGTTCCGTCGTAATCATGCTGTGCATAGTGCGCCGTTACTTTCTGTGGAGGATACGGTTGGGTGGTCAGAGAGGTTTTTAGTAGATTTTCAGGCTGCAGTTGCTGTGCCCAGTGTGCGCTGCGAGTTGGTAGTTGAGAGGTGGCTGGCTCCTAGCCCAGGCTGGTTTAAAATTAATTCGGACGTGGCTGTTGACGTCCGGGGTCGTCGTTTGGGTTTTGGTGTGGTTATCCGTAACTGTTCGGGTAAGGTTCTGGTGTCTTATACGTCTCTGCTTCTTGGGCTTTTCTCTTCGGATATCGGTGAAGCTTTGGCTATTCTTCGTGGTCTTCGTCTGGCGATTGATATGGGTTTGTCTACCGTTTGTGTAGAATCGGATGCTGCGTCTGTAGTGAAGCAGCTATCTTCCCGAGTTACCTCTTGTTCGGATATTGGCTTGATTTTAGATGATATTCTTTCTCTTGTTGTTAATTTTGCTGATCTTTCCTTTTCGTCTGTTCGCCGTAGCGCTAATATAGTCGCTCACGGCCTTGCTAAGTTTGCCCTGTCCCACCAGCCTGTTGGTGTTCGATTAGGGAGTGTTCCTAGCTCTCTAGCCCTTGTTGTATTGGATGACTCTCGTGGTTATCCTTAGTTTGGTTGTTGTTCTTAATGGAAGTTCTTGTTTCAAAAAAAAATAAAAAATAAACTATTAGTATTAAAATTTAAAGTTGTTAATCTAAATAAAGTGCTCAAAAGAAACCATCTGATAGTATAATATGGAGTTGTTGAAAGCTGAACAACTCCCAAGATATATATAATAAATTATGGAATCACGTACGATTTTTACATGTTGAACAAATACAATATTATAGTCATTCATTTTTTTTTTTTGAAGGGATATTGTAGTCATTCATTGTTAGCGACGAATTTGTGCCTTTTTGACAATGTTTCACGTTAGAATAAATACTCTAAGCATTTTAGAATTGCATTTCTCTTACTCATACCTATCAATTTGTACATTTAACATAGAGCCATTCCTAAAATTGTAGTAAAGTGAAAAGAAATTATCCGAAACTGTATATATAATTTCGCTTTACAAATAAGGAACAAATATTAAAAAGTCAGTTTCATCCGTACAAAAAAAAGACGGTATATATATATTCTATATATATATATAAGTTATAATGAGATGATATTAAATTAGTGATATATCTCTTATATTTATCTCATTAAAATTATACATAAATATTGTGTTTCATATTTAAATTTTAAATTAATTATAATAGATTATATATATATATATCCCGATATTATAATTTTTTTCTGTCCTAGTGTGTGCGGGATTTAATAAATATATAAAATATGAAGAAAAAAATAATAATAGGACACGGACGCGGCATAGAGAAAGAGCCGTGCATTTTCATGACCAACCCATTTTTTCATTGAATCACGAGATGGAGTCCCACGGCTGCCCATTAAAGCCGTGAACAGCACACACTGTGGAAAAATTAGACCCACCGGATTGCATCATCATCATGGATATTTCATGATGGACTGGACGCGGTCCAAGCAATTCATTAATTTTTTATATATTAAAAATACGGAGTCTAATAGTTGGCTTTTGTTAAATGATGGTGACAAGTGAGGCGGCTAGCTAAGTAGCTATGGCTATGTACGTACATACGTATGAGAATTACGAAGAGGCTTTTTGTGGTTTTGTTTAGTACGTGTATTTTTATTTATTCTGGAGAGGAATGATTTAAACTTGGAACCTGTGACTAGTTTAGAGTAAGTTTGATTGGTAAACTAATATACATTAAATATCTTCTAGACTTTCGTTCTAGTTTATGTCATCAATTGCCAGCTATCCCCAGCTCATTTTTCTCTCCACCAACTTTGAAATTCAAACCCCCACATATTCCTTCCAAACACGCACACACGAATTCCTTTTTTTGTGTGTGTGTGTGTTCATTTTTGTCCTTCACTTCTTCCTATTAATATGATCAACCCTATATAAAGTAACCATTCCTCAATCCTCAATACAAAAAAATATATCAATCGTCTTTGTACTAGAAAAAATGGCCTCTTCTTCGAATATTTTTGTAATTTGTATGTTGATCTCTGTAGTGGTGGTTATAAGCTGTTCCTCCATGGTTGCTTGTGCTGGTAATTTCTACCAAGATGTTGAGATAACTTGGGGAGATGGTCGTGCAAAAATACTCAACAACGGTAAGCTTCTCACCCTCTCCCTTGACAAAGCCTCTGGCTCTGGTTTCCAGTCCAGGAATGAGTATCTTTTCGGCAAAATCGATGCGCAACTCAAGCTTGTACCTGGTAACTCTGCTGGCACCGTCACTGCATACTACGTAAGTTATAACTAATGAATTCCCTTACATGACTGTATTTCGTATTCGTGTGATCGTATCTGTATCTCGGTTTGGTCCATGTTTGCATCTCGTTTAATGTTCGACACGTAATTTTTTTTTTTTTTTAATGATCATGCAGTTGAAATCACCAGGATCGACATGGGATGAGATAGACTTTGAATTCCTGGGAAATTTGAGTGGCGATCCTTACACTCTTCACACAAATGTCTTCACACAAGGCAAAGGTGACAGAGAGCAACAGTTCCATCTATGGTTTGACCCAACTGCTGATTTTCACACCTATTCCATTCTCTGGAATCCCCATCGTATCATGTAATTAAGTTTCATCAATTATTCTTGATTGTTTCATTTGTTTGACTGGTATATATTTTCTTTCAAGTTAGTTTTATTGACTTGTTCTTCGTCACATGTTTTGGTCAGCTTCTACGTTGATGGTACACCCATTAGAGAGTTCGAGAACTTGGAGTCACAAGGTGTACTCTTCCCAAAGAACCAGCCGATGAGGATATACTCTTCCCTCTGGAACGCTGATGACTGGGCCACCAGAGGTGGGCTGATTAAGACTGACTGGTCACTAGCTCCCTTCACGGCCTCCTACAGGAATTACAATGCCGACGCTTGTGTCGTCTGGTCTCCTGGATCATCCTCCTGCAACTCGAATACGGGTTCTAGTAATTCCAGTTCGTGGTTCTCTGAAGAACTTGATGCCACGAGCCAAGAGAGACTCAAGTGGGTGCAGAAGAATTACATGATATATGATTATTGCAAGGACATAAAACGATTCCCACAAGGTCTCCCCAAAGAGTGCACTGTCAATAACTCATTATAGATGATGAAGCACAAGACACAAAGTATATGAAGTATATATAAAGTATATATATATATATATATATATATACACACACAAAATCATTGTTTATATATAATTTCAATTTTTAATGTCGCAGGATCTTTCATTTTATGTAATATTTGTGTTAGAGAAACGTTGGTCATTCTTTTATGTAATAAGAAACATATGATCTTAATAAAAGTTAAATTTATTGTACGGATAATATGTATATTTTTTAAGTATATTCTTTGGACATAATATTTGACACGGTGAACATAGAAAAAAAAAACTTAGGTAACCTAGCCAGATGACATACACCTATAAAATATATATTAATTTATTTTTAATTTCGATTATTAATTTATCCAAAATTTGTGATGATATATACACACACCAATAAAATATCGTGTGTACGTTTAGAGGTTGTAAATCATTTCATGCATATATATATATATATATATATATATATATATATATATAGACGATTGAATTGTGCCATTAATTTATTGAATAAGTACTGTTGTTGACTTCAAATATCGAGCATATGTTAATTCAAAATTTAATTTCTTTAATTAATCATTTGTGTAGAAAGAGAATGGAACTCAAAATATTAATAGTTGAACTTTATGAATTAGATTGAAGACAATTTGGTTAAATATATAACCAAAAGCGAAGAAAAACGCACCTACTTTGATTTCTTTTTACATATGGTAAATTAGCCCTTTATAATACATATATAATATCTATAAAGAATACGGTCAAATAAGATTACAGATGAGTCTATTATAACGAGATGAAGTTGGTTAAATAGTTTATCCCTTATATTTATACTGTTGATAAATTTTCGAAAAATTTCTAAACTAACTCAAAAAGAGTTATCAAAATATTTGATAAGGCCAGGATAAAAAATTATGATAAGAAATAAGAACTGTACACATAACATAGCAATCTTTCAAAAATCATGAAAACAAATGACAAACTCTATCAAATCATTCAAGTTTTATATTAATTGTTGTGGAAAACTTTGAAACTGCTTGTGTACTGATCATTTTTATACTTGGGCAACAATAACGAAATTCAAAAGCAAAATTATGGACCTGTTTTTTATTATTATTTTTTTGTTTCTTAAGTGGCTAAAAAGTGACATTGGGCTCCGGCCCAAAAGACCAAGGAAGACGGATAAAATAGGCCCAAGGAAGCCTTTGCTTCATAAAGCTATTAACCTAAGGGTAAGCCCACGAGGCCCATAAACAAAGTCAAAAGACTCCTTACAAGTCAAAGGGTTGGCAATTTAATATTGAAAAAGACAATCGATTATCTCTCTTTTTTTTTTTCAAAACGATTCAAGTTGTGGACAGCTGTTTAATTGTTCATCGAACTGTGAGTGGTCCGAAAAGCAACCAGTGACGGATATTATTAGACTGAGATTTTCAAGTTGAATTAGCGTATTTTACTATCAAAGCTTATATTAGAGGACGCGAGAGATATTATTTCAAGTGGCATTAAATTGTGTTCACAGCGATTTTAGAGCATCTCGTAAATATATATTTTTAAATATTTAAATAATATCATATTAATATTTTTAAATAATATAAATTTAATTTTTTAAAAATATTATAAAAATACATATTTACTTTTTCAATGTAAATATCTAAATAGTAATTTCGAACCAATCACCATAATTCATTTACCATATTCTCTATCTAACTTAATTTGACAATTAAATGTATCGAGAAAATATTAAAATTATTTTAGTAAGAAAAGTTAGAAATTCTAGTCAGAATATTAAGGAGGATATCTACAATTAGAAACTCTACTTGATATTATTTAACTTTTTTTTTACCACATCATATTAATATTAAAGTTAGATAATTACAGAGAGAGTTTTTTTAACTTTTTCAATATAGATCCTATGTGATACTAAATTTTCTCCAAATGCATAATAGCATTGAAATGCTCTTATTTTCTCTTAATCAATCAATCAGTAACTTTCTTATAAGCGGATAATGGGAGATATCTACTTTTATAGATAATGAGATAAAACTACCTACACATACTGATAAATGTGCATGGTGGGACTTGAACCCTCACCATTGAGGTAAGAGGAAGGTACACTAACCACTTAAACTATGAGTGGTTGTGCGTTGACAAGAAGCCTTAGTTTAAAGACGTGGTAAATGATTTATCTTTATCATATCATTCACCGCATCATTCCATAATATGTTTTATACGTCATAATATGGTCACCAATCATGTGTTGGTGTAAGTGGTTCAGCACTCTTATTCCTTAAGCAATGTCGTGGGTTCAACCCCCCTTGTGAACGGAGTTGCACATATTGGGAGCATTTTATCATTTAATGGGCTGATCCAGTATGAGTCGGGGTGTGGACAGGACCGATTGCACCGTATGGTGGATCTGTCCCACTTGGAAACCGGATGGTTTAAACCAAAAAATAAAAATAAAAATAAAAGTATATCATGGTTACAGCTTGTTTCCTTATGGAATGACAGCAATTTATTGTTAATAGATCTTCCATTTGCATGTCAAGTCGTGAAAAAAGCAAAAAGAAAAAGAGATTTGCAAGACAGGAAGTCCCCTGGAAAGCATGCATGCATAATTTAATTAGCTACTTCTATCGACCATATATATACTGTTTAGATGATATAAAATGAAGTTTTAAGTAGTTGGTGAGCTGAAACTTTGACAAATAGGTCTACACTGTCCCAACACTTAAAAATAATTTCATTCTTCCAATTTTTCTCTTAATTAGTTTTACCTGAATTATTATTGTGTGTGGACTGACAGTTTTACCTCTAGGGTTTTAGTATTTAAATTTTTGTATTTTTAGGATTTCTAATAATATAGAAAAACATAGTCATTTTGAGTATTTACTTTATAAATATTATTTGACAGTGAAATTAAGTGCTGGTGTGCTCCGTGGACATTCGTAGGTAGTCATGGTCACGGTTTCGAAACTAGCGGCTCCAGTCTTGGAACCACTTGTTCCGGTCCCCTTTAAAGGGGAACCGGAACTGGGACCGTATGGTCCTGCTCCGGTTCATGAACCGGGGAAGGAACCGCTGTTACGGTTCCTCCTTCGGTTTTGGGAACCGAAATCGCCCTCCTTTTTTTTTTTTTTACACTAAAAATATTTAAAAAAAAAAGGGTTAGGGAACCGGAACCGGTTGAACCGGCGGTTCCTATTCTCTAAAATAAAAAACTAGAATCGGAACCTAATGTTCCGGTTTTGGTTAGGCGGTTCGTAACCGGTTTGAACCGGGAGAACCGGCGGTTTGGTTCGAATTGCCCAGTTCGAACCGAGCCGCGACTATAACTATTCATAAAGATTATATTGATCGCTAAACTATACAAATATCTCGCGTATTTTTTTATTATTTTTTGTACTTTCGTTTGCGCGTCACTTATTGTTATTTAAATTTGCATGTAAACGATTAGATTATCTATCTTTCTAACAAACACTTTCAAAGTTGCCCTGGCAACTTGGAATGCAACTTATAAGACACAGCTGCCACTTTAAAATAAATTCCCTTTTTTAATTTTAGAGATCTCTTTAAATTAAATGCAAATCCGCGTGCTATAATGAGAAGCCTATTTCTCGGATGCCTCATATTTGGTGCACCTATTACAACTTTTCGAATCCGACAACTGTCCACAGCTTTGCTCACTCATCAACTTTCTCTATCTCTCTGACTTTCCTCTCTGGTTTCCTCTACTCATCTTCACCGCCCCAAGTCATCCTATAAATAATCAACCATGCTCCACAACACTTTCATCATCTCTTCTGTCTTCACTTTCCAACTCACAAACTGCACATCTACTTCTCTCTACAAACCATTCATGGCTTTCACTGTTTGTTACCTCCTTTTGTTACCTCTGTTAGGCTCCTTTTTGATTGTTGCTTATGGTAACCTCAATCAAAATTTTGATATTACATGGGGAGATGGCCGTGCCAAGATAGTCAACAATGGTGAGCTTCTCACTCTATCTCTCGACAAAGCCTCTGGCTCTGGCTTCGAATCCAAGAATGAGTATCTTTTTGGCAACATTGACATGCAACTCAAACTTGTCCCTGGAAACTCTGCTGGCACTGTTACTGCCTACTATGTAAGTACTTTCTTTCTAATTACATATTACTTTCTTCAAAATCATTAATAAATATAACGAGTAATTTTCCTATTATTATGATAATGATGCTGATAAATAGAAACTTTTGTGATATAGTTAAAATCACCAGGAACAACATGGGACGAAATAGACTTCGAATTCTTGGGAAACTTGAGTGGTGATCCTTACATTCTTCACACTAATGTGTTCAGCCAAGGAAAGGGCAACAAAGAACAACAATTCTATCTCTGGTTTGACCCAACTGCTGATTTTCACACATATTCCATCCTTTGGAATCCTCAGCGCATTATGTATGTATATCTTCCCTCCACTTCCATCTCATTCATTTTATCTACCTATCAGCTGTTTTGAGTACTAATATTTATCTCTACTGTACAATTTGCAGATTCTCAGTGGATGGTACCCCTATAAGAGAATTCAAGAACTCAGAGTCAATAGGAGTTCCGTTTCCAAAGAATCAGGCAATGAGAATACACTCGTCACTATGGAATGCAGATGACTGGGCAACAAGAGGTGGAATTGTAAAGACTGACTGGGCTCAAGCTCCATTCACTGCTTCCTACAGAAACTTCAAGGCAGATGCATGTGTTTGGTCAAATGGGGCATCTTCTTGTTCTTCAAACTCACCTTCGTCTACAACATCTACATGGTTCTCTCAAGTGCTCGATTCAACAAGTCAGGAAAAGCTCAAATGGGTGCAGAATAACTACATGATCTACAACTATTGCACTGACTCAAAGAGGTTTCCTCAGGGAATTCCTGCAGAATGCAACGCATCTTAGACAACTGGAAGTTCAGTCAACACATATATACATCAATTTTTTTATTATATATTTAATTTGTCGTTTAAATTTTATCAATTCCATGAAAATGTAGTACAATTCTTTCACTTTTTCTCATCAATAAAATTATAATTTTCTCAACTTTCATTTCTAGACCTGCATTTTCAGTCCAAAAATCTCACTTCAGCCGTTATAATATCTAAATATTCCGGTGTATGAAGAATCAACTTTCAAGAAGTTGTCAAAAATAATTATATAAGTGAATAACCTTTGTATATAGGGACCTATAAAAGTTTATTTCTGACAACTGATTGAATCTAAAATTTATACTTAATTAACATAAGGACGTCAATTTTTATGATATGCAACGGCTCCTTACTTTAATACAAGCGTAATTATTAAATAAGTCCCAATTTTGTTTTTAATTAAACGTAGTCTGCAACATTTACATTTTTATCAAATTAGTCCCTAGATTTTTCCACTAACAATTTAGTCACGACCTTTTGAAATTAATTTATTACAAATTTTAATTTGTGTCTTATTCTCACTATGACTTTTAATAACTATCCAGATTGCCCGTAGAAGGCAACCAATCATTGCAAGTGTACCAGAGAAAGAGCCTGACCTTGCGAGGAATGTTCAGATGCCAAAGGAAGTGCCACCAGGAGGATAAAGGAGCTACGGAAGAGCTACTGGCTTGGGAGGGGTTTTGAGACGCAAGCTAGTAAGCACTATTAATTGAAAATTTACCAAATTTGTCAAAGTGCCAGCAGAGGAAGTCTTGTCGGGTTGACGGGGGATTAGCCAGTATATAATCTGCATCATCAGGGGGAAAAGAGTCTCTGACTAGCTTGACATCCCACTCGCCCGATGCTCCATTCAAAGAAGAGACCCGCACGTCAAGCGGGAGAATAAAAGGCGGACTGGCCCTGAAAGAGCACGGCCGCGGTATCCAATTATCAAGTTATATGGACACCGCTTCCCCTCATCCAATGCGCCAACGCAACCCTTTCTCCAAGAAGGAACGACCCTAGAGGATACTCCACCAAACAGCCGAGGTCCCGTCGACTTAGCTTACAAAAAACTATAAGAGGAAATATAAGCTTTTCAGAATTTGGCTCACTAAAGAATCTAGGTTAGAGAGAATTCTCCATCCTTGCTTGGCAAGCAGAGCTTAATTAAATAGAGTCAAGTCACAGAACCCAAGCCCACTCTCCAATTTGTTGTATGGATAACATGTATATTTTTCAAGTATATTTTTCGGACATAATATTTGACAGTGTGAATATAGAAAAAAAAAAAAAAAACTTAGGTAACCTAGCTAGATGACATACACCTATAAAATATATATTAATAAACTCAAATTTTTTTTCATTTTTGTTTTTAATTTCGATTATTTAATTTATCCAAAAATTTTGATGATATATACACACCTATATAATATCGTGCGTCCGTTTAGAGGATATAGGGTACATAAATCATTTCATCCACACACACACACAAATAGGATTAATTACACTAATACCCTTTATTATTGCGTTTTTGCACATACTGATAAGTTTACCTTTTATTGTACAAACCTTTCCTGAAAAATGTTGATTAAACCGTTGACTAACCCTGAAATTAACAGTTTGGATAGAAAGACCATTTTGCCCTTAATACTTATTTTATTAAATATTTTTTTATTCTTAATAATGATTTAATATATAAAAAATAATTTTTTGAATAAAAAAATTAATTTAATTGTTCATCATCTTCTTCAATTAAATTCCTAATAACAACCAAATTTAGATTTTTTTTTTCTTTCCAAATCATAAACCCAGATCATTATTATTTTCATCATCATCATCTTTCAAAATTTTCTTCAACCAAACAAATTTATTCTTCAACCAAAAAATCCAAACAAACCCAAATCCAATTTTTTTTTTTTCAAATACCCATATTTTTTCGTCTTCTTCTTCATTTTTCTTCAACCAAAATACAAACTCATTCTTTAACCAAACAAACCCAAACAAATATAAATCAAAATTTGTTTTTCCAAATACCCAAATTTTTTTTCTTCTTCTTCTTCATTTTTCTTCAATCAAACATTTTCTTCTTCAAGCAAATCTAATTTTTTTTTTTTAACCCAAACATCTTCTTTGAATTTTTTTTTTACCCAAACATCTAATTTGAATTTTTGGATATTTGGGTTTGTTGAAGAGGATTTGTTTTGAGAAGAAAAAAAAATAAAATTCGCATTTTCGGACTTGAATTTTAGGGTTTGTTGAAGAAGAAGAAGGTTTGAAAAGAAAAAAAATAAAATTTGAATTTTTGAAGGAGGAGTATAACACCCCCTGACCCGACTCGTATGGATCGACCCATAGAGCGCTACCTGATTTTTAAACTTTTCTAATTCTTTTTAAATCAAAATATTTTGTAGTGTAAATTCCTTTACAGTGAGCCCTTAAAATTTTTTTTTAAAAAAATTTTGGCAGAGTTTCCTTTGTTTTTCTAGCTTTCCAAAATCCTGTTTTCCACAAAATTCAAATAATATAATATCAAACACTTCAAAATTCATTTCTCAATCATTTGCGCACTCTTCCATATAGTGCGACTTCCTCAAACATTTTCAATAAAACAAAACATAATTACAAAACTTTGAAAAACATATACTATTATACAAATATTTACAAAACTCATATATTACAACTTTACAGACTTCTGTATATGCATGTTGAAATAAATAAATATACAAACAAAGTTTAAATAAAACTACCCAAATAATGTGACTCTGACTCTTCGTCTGCAGCTACCTCCTCTTTAGTCTTTTTCTCTTCTAGTATCTTTATTACTTACGCGTGATAAACATCAACGCGCTAAGCATATAGCTTAGTGGGTGTACACTAAAATATTTTCAAGATGATATAAAACAATACAACTAAATTTCAGAAATACATATAAAACAAACATAATATTTCAAATACTGAAATTATGTTAATTAAAACATTTTCAAATGTTTCTAGATTGAAGTCTCAATAACATTTCTTTAATTCAACATCGTTTCATAGTTTTTCAGTTTTTAATTGGGCCTCTGATACACATATCAGGGTTTTACACAGTCGGTTTCCCACTTCAGAATGAAATGGTATTCGTATTTACACAGTCGGATTTTCCACTTCAAAATGAAATTGTATCCCTATTTACACAGTCGGGTTTCCCACTTCAAAATGAAATGAAATCCCTATAGAGTCATCATAATCGTAAGGAATCTCAATGCAGTATTGCTAAGTGTACCCAATTAACATGTTAACCTCCTATATCTATATTCCCTTATACATATATCAGGGCCATTATTCAGGGATTCCAAATATCGTAAATTATCAAAATACTCAATGTTCAACAATGCAAGATATTCAAAACATATAAAGTAACAGAAAACAGAACATAACAGTAGATTTCGAAAATTAAAATCATTAAACTCAACATAAATCACATTTCTGTAATTCAAAATCATTTCCAAAGATTATTCACAAATAAATTCAATTAAAACTTACAAATAACATGTGTACACCAACCTGGATACCATTTTTCTGATACTTTTTTTTTTAGATTTCCTTTTTCTCCTCCTTTTTTCTCTTCTCTTTCTTCCTCCTCTTTTTCTTCTCTTTTTTCTTTTTTTCTTCTTCTTCTTCTCTTCTTTCTCTTTCCTTCTTTCTCTCTCTTCTTTTTCTTCTTTTTTTCCTTTTCCTTTCTTCTTATTTTTCTTTCTTTCTCCCGGTCTCTCTCTTTTCTTTGGCTTCTTCGTGAAGCTTCTCACCGCCTCTTATTTTTTTTATAAAATTTTGGCTATCGCAACTGCGTATCGCGACCTGTGGTCGCGGTACTCACTGGAGAGTTTTTATCGCCTTCATCGCGATCAGCCATCGCAGTATTTGGTTTCGATGTTCGTTGCGATACTCACTGGTCGATTTTACCATTTTTATTGCGAGCACCCTATCGCGATCACTGGTCGCGATGCTCACTGCTCAAAATCTTCAATTTCACCGCGAGCTGCACACTGCGGTCCCTGGTCGCGATACACACTACCAACATTTTCCTTTTTCTTTTTATGCACTATTTTGGACCGCTCCACTTGGTCCACCTGTATGCCTAAAAATTAATTCAAGTAAACACATTACATCATTTTTATATAACTAACAACAATTAAGGGCACTTTTCATAATTATGAAAAATTAAGGATGTTACAAGGAGGAGGAGGAGGAGGAGGAGGAGGAGAAAAAGAAGAAAAAGAAGAAGAAGGAGGTTTGGAGAAAAATCTTGAGTTGATTTGTTTGGAGAAAAAAAAACAATTGAATTTTTGGGTTTGGTTTTTGTTTGGAAAGAAAATCTAGAAAAAGAAGAAGAAGAAGAGAAGAAAAAAAAAATTATGGATTTTGATTTTGATTTTTTAATTTTTTAATTGTTTTAATGATTTAATAGGGCAAATGACAATTTTGTCCTTGCTACAGTGTTATCCCGTTAACTTCATAGTTAGTCAATGGTTCGGTCAACGTTTTTTAGGGGAGGTTTGTACAATAAAAAGTAAACTTGCCAGTATATACAAAAACGCGATAATAGGGAGTATTAGTGTAATTAACCCCTCAAAATATCAATAGTTGAACTTTATGAATTAGATGACGAAGGATCCAAGACAATTTGGTGAAATATATAACCAAAAGCGAAGAAAAATGCACGTACATTAATTTCTTTGTACGTATGGTAAATTAGCCCTTTATATAATATATATATATTTACAGAACACGGTTAAACCAGATTACACGTGAGTGAGTCTATTGTAACAAGATGAAGTGGTTCAATATTTTATCTTTCATATTTACACCATTAATTGTAGATTTGAATCGTATCCCCTTTTTTGAATTTTGAAAATCCTAAAACTAATTCAAATAGAGTTATCGAAATATTTCATAAGGTCAAGATAAAAAATTATGTTAAGAACTGTATACATAACATGGCATTCTTTCAAAAATCATGAAAACAAATGACAAACTCTATCAAATCATTCAAGTCTTATATTAATTGTTGTGGAAAACTTTGAAACTGCTTAGTCTGCTGATTATTCAAAAGCAAAATTATGAAACTGTTTTTTTTTTCCTTAAGTGGCTAAAAAGTAATATTGGGCCCAGGCCTAAAAGCCCAAAGAAGACAGATAAAAAGGCCCAAGGAAGCTTTGCTGCATGAAGCTATTAACCTAAGGGTAAGCCCACAAGGCCCATAAACAAAGTCAAAGACTCCTCACAAGTTAAAGGGTTGACAATTTGATATTGAAAAAGACAATCGATTCATCATGCGCACATGTATCAATTGTACTTCCTCATGATTTACTATACGATTAATTTCTTTTTTTCTTTTTCCTTATTTTATCTTCCTTTAACTCTAATTTGAGTGTCAGAGTGTCCTTAACTAGCACCATCTGGTATTCGTTCCACCACCTTACATAAATTAGGATTTATATATTGTTAACGTGTAAATTTGGTCAACGAAATTAATAGTGTTTATGTATGATTTGAGGGATAAAACTGATAAAAGGATCAACATAAAAGATTTTTAAAATGGTTTGACTTAAAAGAATGCCTACATCTACTGTTCTTGTTATTCAAGTCGAGCTCGTTAAATGTGATTGCGGAGCTCGCTTTTCGTATGTTTTCTCTGGAAAAATTCATAACCTTTGTAACAGTGATGATCTGTCCCTTTTATAGTGTGAAGGAGCCGGAGTCATCCTATTTTACATGGAATCTAATTACAAAAATTAGTGACGAAATTTTATCCCTAACAGTTGTGATTTGATTTGAATATAGTTATTGGGATTAGGAAATTTGAGATTGATTAGGAGTCTACTAGTTGACCGAATGTAATCCCTATATTCTCGGGATTTTTCCTTTGATTGGGGTTTCGAGCTGCGTGGCTTGCAAGCTGAGTGTTGTTCATTTTTCGCGACCAGGTGATTGATGAGAGGTGGTACTTGTCTCCTTCGATTGTTTCCAGGCTGGTCATTTGTATAGAGCTTCTCCCTTCGGGGTGGTTGGGTCGAGGCCCGTTTCGCTGTGTGGTGACTCATTGGTTCCCTTCGCCTGTTGGGCCTTCTTGGACATTTCAGCATCTTTGGGCCTATTTGGGCCTGTTATGTTTTCTTTTTATGGGCTGTGGCTCTGGAGAGTTGCTGCTAGCTCGTTTACGAGGGAGTTCATAGGTCGCTCTTTAAGACGCTGGCTCTAAGTCTTAAAGGCGGTTTCTCTTCTGGTGAGTGGGAAGTGTCATGTCAACCGTTATATCGTATAGTGCATTAAATATGTGCGTTAAATCAGTGACCCTTCGAGTATTTCGCCATATCTCCATATTGAATATTGGCCGTAGATTTTCTTCAGGTTATTATTGCTTTGATTTGACAGTCCAGGCTTCTTATTTATATACAGGGTTTTTTTTTTTTCACTTTTTCTTCATTCTTTAAGCTCTTCTAAAAATCCTTTCTTCTTTTTCTTTGCTGATAACTTCTAAAAGAAAAGGGATGTGCTTTAACTTCCGCTGATCTTAGGCGCTGGAAATATCTTCGAGGCTTACGTCTGTCTGTGTGAGTGGATTCGTCATTTTTCTCGCTTGCTACGCCTGTTGTCCTTCGCCTTCTTCGCGATAAGTTTCTTGTTCATTTTCTTTGTTCTTCGCCGTTGTCTCTATTGTTGCTACTCTTCTTATCTTTTAAGTCTTTTATTCAAGTCTGCATGTTTGGGCTTTCTTCGAACGTCCGGGGGTTATGAAGCTTTTTTCTTTATTCTTTTCACACCCTTGTTTAGTCAATTTGGGTCACTGTGACCCTCTGGTAACTCTGGCTCGAGCTTTTAGGTTGCGGTAGACTCATAGGTTTCCTCTTTATTATCTAATTGTAGGTTCTCCTTTATCTTGTAGATGTCTGGTTCGAGCACTCAGAGGTCTCGTAAGGATAGAGGGTTTCTGGTCGGCGGGGGGTCAGATTGCTTCAAGAAGGTGCCTTGGAGAAAATTGCAGTAGCCTAGGTCGATAATCTCGACCAACGGGGAGAAATGAAGGTAGTAAATGGTGTGAAGATACTGGACAGTCTCCCTCGGGCTGCTTACAGGGGGATACACCGGAAGAAATGCATTTTCTCGTCGTCCCCCTCTATGATCTATCAGGGGGATTTGAAACTCATAACGGATTCCTTTCAGTTTCCTAGTGGCCACCAAATGCTGGTACCTACGGTGACTGATATAGCTGCTTACCTTCCTCCTGGCTTTATTTCCATTAGTCGCCACCACCTAATCGCAGGATTGAGGTTCCCTATCCCAGGGTTTCTCATTGACATGTTGAACCTCCTGAAGTTCGCCCCCATGCAGTTTATCCCCAGCTCGTATGGCCAGCTTGTTACCCTATACTGCTTGTTTAAGAGAAACATGATTTCTTCACCTAGTGACAACATTATCAGGTACTATTTTACTATGAACCAGTGTCCCTTGGCAAGGGGTTCGCCTGAGGATGCCCTTCACGATAGGCTACACTACCTGAGTGTACGGACAGGTGAATATAGGGAGCTGCAGCAGTGAGATTCTAGCTTAACGTTGGAAATTACAAAGCGAACTACTTTTTTTTGTTAAGGGTCCTGAAATTGAGCTCCTTCAAAATAGGAGCTTCGTGCTGACGCCCAGTGAGTTGGTTCTATAGATATTCGATGTCTTATTTACCTTCTTGTAAATATCATGCGCTTACCCCTTTTCCCTTGTTTGCAGAGGATACGAGCTCGTGTCCTGACCTTTTTAAGGAGGAGAAAGAGGCACTTGATAGGCACTTGACGCTGTCAAGGCCTTGGTCCCTGATAATCCAAGGGAGCTCGCTGAGTATAGGCGGGTCACTGACGAGCTCTTGGTGAGTTTCAAGCTTACTCCTGATCGTGAGGAGGTGCGGCATTGCTTCGGGGTGCTGAGGCAGCCACGTCATATCCCCCGATCAGGGAGGTCATTCCCATTGATCAGGTTTAGGGGATGCTTCTTACTCATTCTTGTGGCCAAACGCAGATGGCAGCGAGCAGAAACACCAACAACAACAGCGTCTGCATCAAGATCATAAGGGGAGGCTAAACACATTGAAGGCTCTTTATGCCAAGAGGAGAGCTGGAACACTCCTTCTTCTTGCTCCTCCCAAAAAGGTCAAGTTGGAGGGCACTAATCGAAACGACTAGCCTCTGCTCTTGGGGGATTCTGTTCCCAATCTTTCTTCCCTTCTTCATGCAATTGTTAGAGGTGCTCGTGAAAAGGGAAAGGGGGTTGATTTCGATGTCTAAGCTGCTCTCCCGTCGTCGAGCCAAGGACTTGGCGTGGTTGCAAAGGGGTACCTTGGGCGGGCCCAGTGCTTTACGAGGAGTTCCTTACTGGCGCCTTGAGCCGGCGTATCGAAGAGGATAAAGGCCTGGACCTTCGTCATACATTGATTCGTCACGCCCTCATGGTGAGCCAAGCACATATACATATTTTATTATATTTGTTTTTTGTGGCTTGCTCACCTTGTTCCTTTCTCTTTTAGACCGCCTGTATGGTATACAAAGATATGCTCGAATATAAGGAGAATGATGTAGAAAGAGGAGAGCTGCGTGATGAGCTTTTGAAGGCGAAGGGGGAGCTCACTGTTAGGGTAGGTCATGAGAAGTAGTTGGATGTGGAACTTAAGGAATCTCGAGCTCGCGAGAAAGCCCTGGAAATGAAGCTGAAAGAATCGGCTGCTAAGTCAAATAAAAAGCAGGCTGATGCTGAACTAGCTAGAGGTGAGATGGCTCAAGTCCAGGGATAACTGGAGAAATTAAAAGAAGACTTGACCAAGAAATATGAGGAGCTCGCTCAGAGGGAGAAAGGCTGAGAGGAAGAGAAAGTAGCCGTGGTTGACGAAGCCTAACGTGATCTTCTCTATAGCATTTGGTTCCATCATCTGCATTTACTGCTGGATTTCTTGGGTCCTGATGTTAAAGAGCTGGTCAGAAATTTTAGAGAGTTGTGAGCTGCTGGTGCTATCGAGGTGCCCGAGGAAGATCATGGTGCGCAGGACGGGGGTGATGGTCAAGCTTAAGTAGGAATCTCCCATTTGGCCGCGCCCTACGAACCTCTTCCTCCTCTTCCAAGGCTTCCACATATTACGACCTTCTCGCCTTCTTCATTGTGATTCCCGTATATTGTGACCTCCTCACCTTTTTCATCATGATTCTTATACACTGCGAGCTCTATTCCTTCATCCACGTAACTCCTCAAGTATCATTGCAAACTTAAAGTTATTCAGAGGTAGAGGGACAACAGTAAATAGGCTTTTCTCCCTACCATATGTAAACTTCTTATCATCAAGTTCAGACGAGTAGGTTTGATAAAGCCCATCAAATAGTTTTCTCCCAATTCCTTTGCCTTCGATGGCTTTGCTATCATCACCGAAAATGGAAACAGTATACTGGTAAAATGCTGCACTTGATCTCTGAGATAAACTTTGAAGTGATTTGTCATTAAACTGATGCGTTGACCCCTGTTTCTGACCCTATTACTTATAGCTCCATGCCCGCTGATGATGGAATGTTTTGAAGGATTCACCAACTATAGTTTCGCAGTCGATGAGATGACTGGAGGCGGTAGGGGCAAAGGTAGAGATAAACCTTCTTCCGTAGTTCCTGATTTCTTCATCTTCTTGAGAGAATCGTATTTACACCCGAACTGTTCTAGGGATTATACTTCATCTTGTAATTTTCTGATTTTGATGACTCCTTGTATCTGACTTCATTATAATCTCAGCCCGTTCTACGGCTTTAATAACAAATTTTCATTATTCTGACTAAGTGTCGCATTGCATTTATATATTCATATGTTTATTTTATCTTTACTAGCTCTAAGTAAGTACTTGTTCAAAGCCTTAGTAAAGTAAAAAACTCAAAGTATATATATATATATATATATATATATATATATATATATATATATATATATATATGATAGAACCTGGTGATTGACCTTCATTGGGAAGTCGGAGTTGGCTCTTGCTCGGGGATGCCTCCCTTCCAGGCTTGTTTCAACGGCCTTAGCTATTAAAGGGCTTGTTTTAGCGGCCTTAGCTATTGAAGGGCTTGCAAGCTCGCTACTTCGTCGGTATTCTCTAGGCCCCGCCTAGCTTCTTGATAGGCTGACTTCGTGGGTTTGAGAGCTGACTAGCTTCGCGTGTTGGCGAGTCTTGTCAACTTTTGGCGCGGCTCCTGGGGGACGCCGACTATTATAAGTGCTAGCTTTGCTAGTTTGGGGGCTTATGGCCCCATGGTGAAATTTTGCTAATTTATACAGCTCATCAAGGAGGCTGTTTACCACAAGTACTGACTTTGCTTCCATTGGGGCTTTTCGGCTGCCCAGGCCAATGAGTCTCTGTCAATACTTAGGTAGGCTGGAAAGGATTCCACCTTGAGTGTTTGTATTGACCCCGCAAGTTAATTGAGCTCGTCAGCCTATAAGTTTGTGGGTTTTTTTGTCAATGTTTACAACATTAGGTCTGTTCCTCCCGAGTATTTCTATTGACCCTACTTGTTAGATAATCCGTGGGCCGTTAGGTTAACGAGTTTTGCCAATTTTTATACTCAGTTTTTCGACGAGCTCGTAAGTTGGAAAGAAGGAGACTTTCTCGTTAACGAGCTCGTGAAGATCCGTTGTTGCTTGAGTGTGCAGTCTTTCCATTTATGGCGTTGTCCTCCTTGGGAATTTTTTTTTTACCACACTTCATCATGTATCTGCTAACCCCCCTAGCCCCCCTCAAGATCGAGGGGGCAATTTTTCTATGAGAACTTGTGAAAATGAAAATTTGTCTTTATTAGTCGAGATAAATATTACAGAGGACTTCTTCTCTGTTTTATTTTGCTTTCTCGCGATGTCTGAGCCTTGTTAGCATTTGATTAAGTGATGAGCTTTGTCTATTCCTTGCGACCTTTGTCACTGGGCATAGCTAGTGGGGCGTTATTATCATTGGAGAGGGCGATGACCAAAGCTTTGGCTTTTGCTGCCTTTTCCCGTGTACCGAATCTGATTGTCTTCTCATAGCATGATCTGGCCACCTTTTGTTCCCCATATACATGTCCCACGTCCGTTGGGGGTTAGGAATTTCAAGGTCAAGTGTTTTGTAGAGGAGATGACCTTTAGGTCGTTGAGAGCAGGCTTCCTCAGAATGGCGTTGTAAGCCGTTGGGCAGTAGATGATAAAGAAATCGACCATTGTTGTCGCTTAGCTGCCTTGCTCTCCTAGAGTGAGGGGTAGAGTGATCAGTCCTAGGGAAATGATTGAATCACCCATAAAATCGTAGAGTAGTTCGTTCGAGGGACGAGATGGCTCCGTTTCAACCCCATCACCTCGAAGTCTGCTTTGTATAGGACGTTCACCAAGCTTCCGTTGTCGATCATCGTCCTGTTGATGGCCATTCCTCCTATAGTTGTCCATAATGACGATCGCGTCATTGTGTGGCCAGTGCACTCCTTGCATGTCTACATCTGTGAAGGTTATCCCTTTAGCCATAGTTCTGCACTGCTTTGTGGGTCATTCGTCATCCTCAGGGTGGAGTGGCTAGCCTCTTTCACATGTCGCGCCAGCGACCTATTATTCGTTCCTATGAGGTGGGGCCCTCCATGAATGGTGTAAATGGCCCTCACTGTAGGCTCACTTGGGATTGGCTCCGGGTGAACGGGTTCGATCATTTGTTATTGTTGCTCCTATAGCGGTTGCGGTTGGTTTTTGGGGCGCACCACGCAATCTCCTAAGTAGCCGCGCCTGATTAAGCTCTCTATGGCGTCTTTGAGCTCGTAGTACTCAGATGTGTTGTGGCTCGCCTCATTGTGGTAGGCTCAAAATTTGTTGAGGATGCGAGACCTCGTGGGCGTCCTCATGGGCGATGGCCTTCTGAACTCTTCACTATTTCTTTCTGTGCTGAAGATTCTGTCCTGAGAGTTGAACAACTGTGCATAGGTCAGGTAACGACCTCCACCCC
This sequence comes from Xanthoceras sorbifolium, assembly GCA_003430845.1. Taxonomy (NCBI): domain Eukaryota; kingdom Viridiplantae; phylum Streptophyta; class Magnoliopsida; order Sapindales; family Sapindaceae; genus Xanthoceras; species Xanthoceras sorbifolium. The sequence goes on from CM010618.1 coordinate 15,150,097, forward strand.
TTCACACATTTTCGTCGTTTCTAGCCTTCTTGGCTACCTGGCTTGCTGGGGCATCATCCCTACGTAAGCCTCTATTCCGGTTGCAGCTATTATTGCCATCACCTCTTCCACCTTCCTTTCGCTTGCTCCTTGTTGGCTTCATTTCTTAATAAAAAATGGGTCTCCATCCTTACCTATCTTTACCTACTTTTATTCCATTCCCGAGTAATTATCGGTTGTTTTTGATGTTTTACTCTAGTGTGCGGGTAAAAAGGTTTTGTGCTTAATTGAAGAGTTTTGGTGGATTAAATTGAAGACTTGAAGAATTATTAGTGCACAGCTGTCATGTTTCGGAGGCCGTCATAAATTCTACAGAATGAATTAGGTAACAAATCTTATATTTCTGGAAAGTTCTAGATGTCTACCTTCCGAAAAATTTTACGATTCGTGATTATAAGTTTTTTTAGAGGAAGTTATGCTCATTTTCGCATCAGTGCACAATCTCGCGACTTGACCCGCGACTTGGGTCGTGACTTGTGCAAGTCGCAGCGTTATAATTCCAAAACAAGCTGAGGAACTCGCGACTTAGCCCGCAACTTGACTCGTGACTTGCGCAAGTAGCGGGTGAACTAAAAATTGCCCTAATCAGTTAGAGTATAAAAGGAAGAACATGAAAAACAAAAAGGGGATTCAATTGAGACTCGAAAAGCTCGACCAAGAGGAGAACAAGAGAGAAAAGGATAGGCCAAAGGGGAGAAGAAGATCATGTTGGAGACAAGAGGGTGCGGATTCGATCCTTGAGTCATCTTCTCAACACCAAACTTGGATTTTGGAGAAAGTGAAAGCTAGAAGAAGTCACAATTGGAAGAGGACAAGAGTTCATACGTTCCAAGAGTTTTTCTATCTCTTTTCTTCTTTGATTTTCATTCTTGTATCTCTCTTTAAGAATTAATAAACATATTTAGTTGTAATATCTTGATTGACTTAAATTTGTAAGTTAGGGTTTTGATGGATCCTTTTTCTTGATAGTTGAATGAATTGATTGTTTTATTTATTGTGATTGATTATTATTTATTGAGTGATGTTATTAATCTTAATGCTTTTGAATGTAATGTCCTGCATTTAATTAATTTTATGGTTGTGTGTTATGGACTGAGAGGTGACGCGCACAACGTGCTCGATGTAATGTCCACCATAAGTAGAATTAGATAGAGATGTTAATTTACTTGTGTGATCATATAAGATGGTTATTGTGATTAATGCATTTTCATGCACTTGGATATCCATCAAGAGATAGGATATTAGTGTATATGGTAATAGATTCGATTTATCTCGAGAGAGAATTTTGGATAATTTAGATAAACACGATCATGAACATTAATAATTAAATCGCAATAATGTGCTTTCATGAAACTCAATTGGATGGATTATGTGAATTCAAATACCCTAGCTAATATCTCAAATTGATCGTTTGCATTGTTTTTATGTTTCTATATTTTCATCTTTAATTTTCTTCCTTCAAACGTTTCAATTTTCCAAATCAATATAGGCTTAGTTAATTTCAATATTCAATACTCAATACTTAAATATCCCTGTGTAAATGATAATTTACTCTCATTATATTACTTGTGTTGACCCCGTATACTTGCGAGTACAAAAAAGGAGTAACACTTCTATCTTGCGGGCTCCTGCTCCGGTTTTTCATGGAGTGTCTTTTAGGTCCGAATGTAGGTGTTGGACCGTCTGTAGAAATCCCTGAGCGTTTTCACCGGTTTGCTGTATGCTCCGATAGAGTTTGTCGTCTTTTTGCAGGTCGGCAGTAATTGCGTGAGCACGCTTTCGTCAATAGGGCTCTCTACGCAGCTGACTTCTTTTTAGAAGCGGGCTATGTAATCCTTCAGAGTCATCTGCCTTTTGGAATATTGTCGCCAAGTGACAGGAAGGAACGAGTTGCTTCTTCAATGCTTGATATTGGTTTAGAAAAGGCTCATGGCATTGGTTTCAACTGGTTATGCTGCCTGTAGGGAGCCCCCTTAGCCATTTTCTCTGGATTTCTCTTAAGGTGGTCGAGAAGGCACCGACAATTGACCCTATTGTTGGTCGTGAGAAGGCTCATCTATACGTTGTAGGTGTTCAAATGATCAAAGGGGTCGATGGACGCTTGGTAAATGGGGATGTTGGGCATCTTGAAGCATTCTGGCAGCGGCTCGTTGTTAATCTCCCAGCTGAACAAACTTCTCATTATGTACCTGTCGGTAGGCTCTGCACCTCTTCGCTGCTGTTCCAACAGGTCCACCCGTCGCAGCAAAGCCTGGTACCCGGGGGCCGGAGGGGTCATCAATGATGCACTAGAGGCGGCTTTCCTGTAAGGTCGATTTCGTTGATTTGGCGACCTTCGTGCTCCCATATCTGGCAATCTCCTTCTGTTGAGTTGCGGTTCAACGATCCTTTCCCGGAGGATCCTGGCAATTGGTATCGTGTGGTGGGCACTCCCATTGTTACTCCTGTCATGCCGTTGACCCCGTGCTTCCGGGCATTGCCTATGTTGTTAAGACTGAAGGGAGTTTTAGAAAATATTTTATTATCGTATAATGTGCAAAATGGGGTTTCAAAAATTTTCTTTATTGAAAAACTATTTTTCAATCAGGAATGAGTTCTTGTATATACGCTGAAAAAGAACTTTGTTTAACTACATACATTTTCTTGATTTTCACTTTGATGATTCTTTGATCTATCACCAGATTTTCCGAGCTATGACCCGTGGTCTGACAACGCGTGTGTGGACACGTCATGGTAAGAAATGGAGGTCACGTGAAAAGAACGAACGAAGAATCTCTTCACCCTAGGAGCCGGCCGAATCCTGCAAGGAAAGCTTGAGTTCAGAAAATAACTCTGATATACTAGCTCTTTAGGGTTTCAGTTTGACCAAGTCAAAATAGGATTCCCAATCCCTTTTTATTTTGGTCTCCTAAAGACTTTAACCTTTAACTTTTAGGACTATTTAAAATAATCTAATTATTTTAATTATTTTGTCATAGTCATCGTTTTAATTACGTAACTTCATATTTAATAGAATTCATAATTCATAATTATTAATTTCTTTTATTTTATTAAATATTTAATTAATTAAATAATCATATTATTTAATTATTCTCTTTTAATTAAATCGCATTACTTTCGTAATACTATTAAGTCCAATTAATCTACCGTGACCCTCGTTACCAACAACCATAAAAGCTAGCAAGGGGACCTAATGGACCCACAGTTTTAAGCTCCAGTAATACTTAGTAATATTAATTAAAACTCTTTATTTAATATTTCACGATTATTATCCTTAGAGTTATTTCACTAAAAACTCGAGGCTGCACTCTCAGAACTGTAGACATATTTATACAATCTGAAGTCTCAACATCTATTGATATAACTATTTACATATAGTATGATCCTCCACAAGTAGTTCATAACTAGAACTGGGTCATAAAGTCCGTTATACCCCTATAGAAATATTTATTCCTTTAAGTACCATTAATTCTCTAATGAACAATTAAATCATGTTTTCCTTACTGAAGCAGGAGATATCTCATAATTGTTCAAGCCCCGAATCAACCCTTAAGGGAACTACTCATCTACTTCAATCAAGAATGAGTGGATTCCACTGTTGTGTTCAAACCTTTACTGCCACAAGCCAAACTGCAACTCCAAGATACTGAGGTATTGGTCGAGATTCACATCGACCTCACTCATGGTAAATCAAAAGCCATGATCCAACCTGAAGGAGTCGATAAGACATTCAGGATTAAGATCATCTATAAATAGCCATTGTTTATATATATATATATATATGAATTTCATCTACTAACGGATTTTGGTAAGAGATTCATATAAATCGTGACCCAATCCTATATGATCTCATCATATAAGGTGTCTCCATTCTCATGTCGATTACACGAGCAGTCTAAGATAAGACCACCGTACTTTACAGAATATACCATAGCAGTAGATCAATCACAAACAAAGTACCCAACTTTGTTCGCTATTTACAGACTCTTTAGATTCCATGTCTCAAAATGAATCCTCTCTGTATATGACCTTCATATGCTCATTCTGAGATTACATCTTACAATCTAGGATGTTCTTGCACAACATGAATATATTACTGAATATAACACACTTATAAACTGGAATGATAAACTGAATAATTCATATTAAGTCTTTAACCATTTACATTTACAAGCTTTAGGGCATAAATCCCAACAGAGACGTACTGTGCACAGGGGCGCCTCATCGGTACTTGTTAAGTTCTACGTACCTTTCCCCGCTGGCGTTCACATGGATTATGGGGCCAGTGCGAGGAAGTCGCTCTTGCTGCTCATCACGTCCTGTTCTAGCTTGCTTGGCCGCGTTGGCCGAGTGAAAAGAGATTCCTCCACGCTGGATGTCATTTTGCGGGGGATTCTGTCCGTGGGTATGATGGACAGGACTGTTTGTATCGTCTCCAGCAGGACGCGGTGATGAGGTACTTTCCACGATATGCTCACGGGGAGGGTGGTTTTGTAGCAGAAGATGGTAGCCGCGAGACATCTCTGCCACCATCCTCTCTAATTCGGCCTGTCTCTTCATTATTTTGCTAATGTTTAAGGGATAGGATGGGCCAGCCTGATCATGGCTCCGAGGCTCCGTTCGATGGTGGATAGATTCGCCGGCAAATTTGTGGAGGGTGGTTGAACCGTCGGTGCAATGGGTGTCGCGTTTGACGCTGTAGGCGCGTCTGGCACTACTGGTACATTTAATGCAATTGACGAGACTGGAGATTGTTGAGAAGTCTCCGAAGGTCCTCCAGTTGGGGGCACATCTCTGCTTCGTACGGTTCTGAAGCAGGGTTCGTACACCTCTCATCATTGATTTGGAAAGTTTTACAAGAAATAACAAAAATTTTAAAACTAAGAGTATTTCTTTACCGGAAACGGAGGTTTGACTCCTCAAACGGGGCCCTCCGTCTAATGCCAAACTGTCGACCTGCAAATTTGGTCAACATAATTAATAGTGATTATGTATGATTGGATGGATAAAACTGATAAAAGGATCCACACAAAAGATTATTAAAGTGGTTCGGCTTAAGATAATGTCTACATCCTACTGTTTTTGGTATTCAAGTCAAGCTCACTGAATGTGATTGTGGAGCTCGCTTTTTGTATGCCTTTTCTGGAAAAATTTGTAACCTTTGTAACAGTGATGATCCATCACTTTTATAGTGTGAAGGGGTAGAAGTCATCATGTTTTATATAGAATCTAATTATATAAATTAGGGACGAAATTCTATCCCTAACAGTCATAATTTGATTTGAATACAATTACTGAGATTAGAAAATTTGAGATTGATTAGGAGTCTGCTAGTTGACCGAATGCAATCCCTATATTCTCGGGATTTTTTTTTTGATTTGGACTTCGAACTACGTGACCTGCGAGCTGAGTGTTGTTCGTTTTCCACAACCAAGTGGTTGATGAGAGGTGGTACTTGTCTCCTTTAATTGTTTCCAGACTGGTCGCTTATATAGAGCTTCTGCCTTCGGGATGGTTGGGTCGAGGCCTATTTTGCTGCGTGGTGACTCATTGGTTCCTTTCGATACGGGAGTTGATGGGTTTAATAAATATATTATCTTTTGGGTTATTTTTTGAAATTTCAAACTATGTATATATAAATAAAGTAAAAATTGAACTTCTAAACTTATGAGCTTGAGGATAGTTTGTTTAGGTGCAAATTGATAAAAAAATAAATATCTGATTCTTGAAGAGTTGTGGACAGCTGTTTAATTGTTCAACGAACTGTGACTTTTGCTTTGGCAATTGGTCCGAAAAGCAACAAGTGACGGATGTTATTAGATTGAGATTTTCAAGTTAAGTTAGCATATTTTATTATTAAGTTATATTAGACGACGTGAGAGGTATTATTTCAAGTGGCATTAAATTGTGTTGATGGATAGTTGACAACAACATTCTTTTTTTTTCTTTTTTTTTAAGAGTATAATTATAAGATTAATAATTTATTAATATTTATTGATATTAATTATTAAATATATTATTTAGATATTTAATTTTATAATAAAAAATATTTACTCTTATAAATAAAGAAATAAAACTATTTATATATATTAATAAGAGTTAATTACACTCAACCTCCCTGAGGTTTGGCTAATTACATTCATTAAAAAAAATTTACTGTTCATTAAAAAAATTAATGGTGGAGATCCAAGAAATTTTTTTTTGAAGATGAACTTCATCTTCGAAGTTCATCTTCGAAGAACGACGAACCCTCTGGGTTCGAGATCGAACCCAGAATCGAACCCTTCTGGGTTCGAGATCGAACCCAGTTCGAGCCCTCTGGGTTCCACGAACCCAGAAGGGTTCGAAGATCGAACCCTTCTGGGTTCGATCGATTCATCGAACCCAGGAGGGTTCGATCTTCGAACCCTTATGGGTTCGTGGAACCCAGAGGGTTCGAGATCGAACCCTTCTGGGTTCGATCTCGAACCCTCTGGGTTCGAAGAACGAACCCTTCTGGGTTCGTGGAACCCAGAGGGTTCGAAGTCTGGGTTCGATCTCGAACCCAGAAGGGTTCGAAGATACGAACCCTTCTGGGTTCGTGGAACCCAGAGGGTTCGAAGATCGAACCCTCTGGGTTCGTGTCTTCGAACCCTCCTGGGTTCGAGATCGAACCCAGAGCGTTCGATCTTCGAACCCTCTGGGTTCGATCTGGAACCCAGAGGGTTCGTCGTTCTTCGAAGATGAACTTCGAAGATGAAGTTCATCTTCGAAGAACGAAGATGAACTTCAAAAATTTTTTTTTTTTTTTTTTCTTGGTGGAGATCCAGATTGGATCTCCACCGTCCATCAACAATGATGGACGGTGGAGATCCAGTGTGGATCTCCACCATTAATTTTTTTTAATGAACAGTAAAAAATTTGTGAGGGGTATTTTGGTCATTTAAAAAATTTGGAAAAAGTCAACGGTCATTTTAACGGTCAACGTTAACGTGAGGGGAGGTTAGTGTTCATTAATGCAAACTTTGATTCTGAATATAATTAGCCAAACCTCAGGGAGGTTGAGTGTAATTAACTCTATTAATTAATAAATATAAATAGTAGGACTTGAACTCTCATCATTAAAATAAAAGAGAATTGTAATAACCACTTAAACTATAAGTGGTTCTACATTAACAAAAAATCTTAATTTAAAGACGTGGTAAATAATTTATCTTAATCATATGATTTACCACATCATTCCATAATATATTTTATCACGTCATTTAGATTAATTTTCGAACTAAAATTTGTAGGTTATGTAACATTAATGATTAAGTATATCATGGTCATGCCCCACTTTACAGCTTGTTTCCTTATGGAATGACAGCAATTTATTGTTAAAAGATCTTCCATTTGCATGTCAAGTTGTGAAAAAAAAAAACAAAAAGAAAAAGAGATTTGCAAAACAGGAAGTCCCCTGGAAAGCATGCATGCATAATTTAGCTACTTCTATCAACCATATATATACTGTTTAGATGATATAAAATGAAGTTTTAAGTAGTTGGTGAGCTGAAACTTTGACAAATAGGTCTACACTGTCCCAACACTTAAAAATAATTTTATTCTTACAATTTTTCTCTTAATTAGTTTAGACAATAATTATATCTTTATATTGTTGTTGGATTGTAAAGCGGTAAAGCTTGAATTATTATTGTGTGTGGAGTGAGAATTTTATCTTTAGTATTTAAATTCTTATATTTTTAAAATTTTTAATAAAAATAAAAAATAAAATAAAGTCTCATTTTGAATATTTATTTTATAAATATTATTTAATAGTGTAATTGAATACTGATATACTCTGTAAATATTTATAGAGATTATATTAATTGTCAAGCTATATAAATATCTTGTGTATTTTTTATCTGTATATTACTTTTATTTGTATTCGTAATTTATTATTATTTAAATTTGCAAGTAAAGTACTAGGTTGTCTATCTTTCCAGCAAACACTTTCAAAGTTGCACTGGCAACTTGGAATGCAACTTATAAGCGACAGCTGCCATTTCCACTTTATAATAAATGCCCTTTTTGAATTTTAGAGATTTCTTTAAATTAAATGCAAAACCGCGTGCTATAATAAGAAGCCTATTTCTCGGATGCCTCATATTTGGTACACCTATTACAACTTTTCGAGTCCGACAACTGTCCACAGCTTTGCTCACTCATCAACTTTCTCTTTCTCTCTGACTTTCCTCTCTGTTTTCCTCTACTCCGCCCCAAGTCATCCTATAAATACCCAACCATGCTCCACAACAATTTCATCATCTCTTCTGTCTTTTCTTTCAAAACACACAAACTTCACATCTACTTCTCTCTACAAACCATTCATGGCTTCCTTTGCTTATTGTCTCCTTCTGTTTCCTCTGCTTGGCTCCTTTTTGATGGCTGCTTATGGTAATTTCAATCAACATTTTGACATTAAATGGGGAGATGGCCGTGCAAAGATACTCAACAATGGTGAACTTCTCACTCTATCTCTCGACAAAGCCTCTGGCTCTGGCTTCGAATCCAAGAATGAGTATCTTTTTGGCAACATAGATATGCAACTCAAACTTGTCCCTGGAAACTCTGCTGGCACCGTCACTGCCTACTATGTAAGTACTTCTAATTACATATTACTTTCTTCAAAATCATTAATAAATATGATAATTGTCCTATTATTATGATAATGATGCTGATATATGGAAACTTTTGTGATATAGTTAAAATCACCAGGAACAACATGGGACGAAATAGACTTCGAATTTTTGGGAAACTTGAGCGGTGATCCTTACATTCTTCACACTAATGTGTTCAGCCAAGGAAAGGGCAACAAAGAACAACAATTCTATCTCTGGTTTGACCCAACTGCTGATTTTCATACATATTCCATCCTTTGGAATCCTCAGCGCATTATGTATGTATTATCTTCCCTCCACTTCCATCTCATTCATTTTATCTATCTATCAGCTACTTTGAGTACTAATGTTCGTCTCTACTGTACAATTTACAGATTTTCAGTGGATGGTACCCCTATAAGAGAATTTAAGAACTCAGAGTCAATGGGAGTTCCATTTCCAAAAAATCAGGCAATGAGAATACACTCATCACTATGGAATGCAGATGATTGGGCAACAAGAGGTGGACTTGTAAAGACTGACTGGACTCAAGCTCCGTTCACTGCTTCCTACAGAAACTTCAAGGCAGATGCATGTGTTTGGTCAAATGGGGCATCTTCTTGTTCTTCAAACTCACCTTCGTCGACAACATCCACATGGTTCTCTCAAAAGCTCGATTCAGCAAGTCAGGAAAAGCTCAAATGGGTGCAGAACAACTACATGATCTACAATTATTGCACTGACTCCAAGAGGTTTCCTCAGGGAATTCCTGCAGAATGTAACGCATCTTAGATAACTGCAAGTTCAGTTAACACATATGTAAATCCATTCTTTTATTATATATTTAATTTGTCGTTCAAATTTTATCAATTCCATGAAAATAGTTTATTTCTGGCGATTGATTGAATCTTAAATTTAAACTTAATTAACATACGGACGTAAATTTTTATGATATATGCAACGGCTCCTTACTTTAATACATGCATAATTATTAAGTAAGTCCCAATATTTTTTTATTAAACGTAGTTTGCAACATTTACATTTTTATCAAATTAGTCCCTAGATTTTTCCACTAACAATTTAGTCACAACCTTTTGAAATTAATTTATTACAAATTTTAATTTGTGTCTTATTCTCACTATGACTTTTAATAACTATTCTATTTTCCAAAAATTTTAATATTTATTTCAGTTTAATAGGATTAGATCAATTTACCCTTTAATTGTTAAGTTGACTACCAAAAGTTTAACTATAAGTAGGGTTGACGACAGTTCCGGTTCTGAAATTGCCGGTTCCGATTCCCCCATAAGGGGAACCGGAACCGGGGGAGGAACTGCGGTTTCAGTTCCTCCTTCGGTTTTGGGAACTGGAATCGCGGCCCCCTTTTTTTTTCAAAAATTAAAATTTTTAAAAATAATTTAAGAAAATAAAAATATAAAAAAATTAAAAGTGCGTATTGAGTTACAATAAAATAACGATAACATTGAAATAAAATTACGATAATATCATAAAACTATAAAATTAAAAATAAATTAAAATAAATAAATAAGAAATTAGGGCTTACACCTAATTTATGTTCCGAATGTGATTAATCGTCGCTTGTACCTGCGGTGGTCGTTGTATTATCGTTGGTCTCAAAAAAATCGTTATCGTCAGACACTAAGTCCATTTACTGCTGCCGATATGACATCTTGGTCTAGTCGTCAACACAGACCTGGATCTGAATTGAGTCTAGATTCATTAACGCTCATCTCTTATTGAGAACATTGCCACCTACACTAAATTCTTGTTCGACTGCCACGGTCAGAACAGGGGTTCCAAAAATTTGTTTGGCAATAATAGCCAAAATTGGAAAGTTAGTTTGGTGATCCCTCCACCAATGTAGAATGTTAAAGTCATTGCTGTTCAGAAACTCAAATGAAGTGTTTATGTAAACATCATCATTTGTTTCAAAGGTTGATGTAGACGAACTCCCCGGTTTTCTGGATTTTTTGGACAACAAACTTGACCCTAACTTCCTTAATTGGGAAGGAATATGAAAATTAGAATGACTAGTGCTACCGCTTCCGTTTGTATCCGGTTGCTGAACAACAATGTTTAGCGAGTGACCATATACAAGATGGTATTTTTCATACATGGAATAAAATAAATCTCTAACATTATTATATAAAACATTAATATCTATATTAGCTAACCCTAAAGATTGATAATAAAGAGTATAATATTCATATAAACTATCAAATTTACACCTAGGGTCAAAAATTGATGCAATTGTATAAATCATAGGAATCTCCCTATAATAATTTAACCATTTTTGTTTCATTGCACTAACACATTTAATTAATTCCCGTAGTTGTGCACACTCATTAAATGCTCCTACAATATTAATGGCTTCAATTAAAAATAAATGTACGGTTGGATAATATATACGAGATAAAGTATTTGATATATCATGAAAAACTTTTAATAGCATGCAAATTTTAGTACAAGTATCCCAATGTTGAACATACAAATTAATGCTACTACTATTATATTGCATAAATCTAACTAATAATTATCTATATTCATAACTTTCACAAAACAGTTTATATGTGAAGTTCCAACAAGTTGGAACATCACGGGAAAACCTAATTGGATGTTTCCCATGAGATTTGCAATACCTAGTCCATTGTTTCATGATGCTAGGATGTTTCCACAAATAATATAGAACATCCTTAATTGGTGTAATAAATTCTTGTAGTGTTTGCAAACCATTTTGTACACATATATTTAAAACATGACAGTATTGTTTACACAATTGAAGTAATTGTGGAACGACGGCAGTATTGTTTATTGCGTTATCAAAATCAATTGCAAAAATTTTGTTTTCAATACAATATTCTTCAAAAATAATTTTTACTAATTTATATATATTATCAGCAGTATAGGAGTTATCAAAAACTCTAAATGCAAGAATTCTTTTTTACAACTTCCGTACTTCATCAATGTAATGACAAGTGAGTCCTAAATATAAATATTTTTACCAATGATCACTTCAGATATCTGCACAAACAGACACACGACCCATATAATTTTGAAAATATTTAACTAATAATTTTTTTTCTTTTTTTATAAAGTTCACACAAAGTACGTTTCAAAGTGGTCCTATGTACCCTACATGCAGCGAGATTTAAGGCCTTATGATAATATTTTAGAAATCCAGTTTTTTCACCAAAACTAAATGGTAGATGTTCGGTCGTTACCATTATTGCTAACTCTTCCCTATTATTTTCATTACTATATCTAAATAAAGAATGGTTAGGAGATGTGTACCTAGCAATTTGTTGTTGTTCGCGTGCTTTGCTTACTTCGACTGGATGCCTATTGTTGATGTGTTTACAATATGTCCCATATCTGCCGGATTTGTTTCACTTAAATTCCTTGGAATAATAGTTGTAACTCACCATTATTGTCCCCGGTTCCTTCTCCACCCTCTTCATGTGAACTTTAAAAAGTTCAGATTTGTACTTTGTCAAATCCGACATTGGCGGCATTTGTACGGTTTCAGCACTGGGGGGGGAATTGAAGAGAGAAACCGGGTTGAGAATATTGATGAGTAAAATCAGGAGGAGTTTGATTACCGAATATAACCTTATCAAATTCTCTTCGTTGTAGGTATTCAGCAAAATTTGCATCATTGAAATGTAATTGTGGGAGAAGACGACTCTGCTATTCTTGAACGTTTAAATCCAACACCGGCTCATTATCTTTGGAAACGAACCTTCTGGAAACGGACCTTCTAGAAATAGACTTTCTTGATGATGATGTCATTTTAATTTTATAACCGGTGAAGAAATAAAGTATACAATTTAAATAAATAATGGAAATTGAAGTATTGAACAAATTGAGATTTTAGAGAGAGAGAGAGATTGAGAGAATTGTTGAGAGAGAGAGATAAAGAATTCTTGAGAGAAAAAGATTTGAGAGAAAGAATTGTGGTGTGAAGTGAAATGAAGAGGAGAGGGGTTTTTATAGTTTTTTGGTAGGGGAGAAAAATAATATTTTTAAAAATTTAGGGGGCTAAAATATAATTTTTTAAGGGGGGAATTACAATAACTCTTGTGCATATAGGCATCATTGCACAAAAAACCGAAAATATATGATAATAGCAATAACTCCCATTTGATCAGTTGACTAACGATGGTCAGCCGTTGACCACGGTTAGTCACTAACGGTCAAAGGGGTAAAATCATTTTTTTTTTCTTATATTTGACAATTCAAAAAAAAAAAAATTTGAAAAAAAATGTGAAGAAGAAGAAGAACAAAAAAAAAATATGTAAAAAAAAAGAAAGAAGAAGAAGAAGACGAAGAAGAAAGAAGAGGAAGAATAAAAAAAAATCTAGAAAAAAAAAAGAAAAGAAGAAGAAGAAAAATTGGAAAAAATAAAAAGAAGAAATTTGAAAAAAAAAAAAAGGAAGAAGAATTTGAAAAAAAGGAAGAAGAAGGAGGAGGAGAAGAAGAATCTTGGAAGAAAAAATTGAGTTGATGGTAGTTGGTTAATGAAGAATAAAGAATTGGAAAAAAAAAATAGGTTTAATTTTTTTTTTCCTTAAAGAAGAACAAGAAGAAAAAGATAATGATGATGATCTAGAAAAAAAAAAACAAATTTGAGTTGATGGTGGTTGGGTTGATATAGAATAAAGAATTGAAAAAAAAATTTAGTTCAATTTCTTTTTTTTTTTTGAAGAAAAGAAGAACAAGAAAAAGAAAAAGAAGATGATGTGATGATGATCGGGGGAAAAAAAAATTGAGTTGATAGTTGTTGGGTTGATGAAGAACAAAGAATTGGAAAAAAAAAATAGTTCTTTTTTTAAGAAGAAGAAATCTGGAAAAAAAAAAAATTTTATTTGGGTCTTTTTTTTTTTTTTTAAATTTTTTTTTAAAAACTGTCAAACACAACGGTAAAATAGACATTACACCACTTTCGTCCAATATAAACAGTGTAAAAGGGTTAGTTAACTGGTCAAAAGGGAGTGATTGCTATTATTATATATTTTCAGATTTTTGTGCAATTATACCTATATGTACGGAGAGTTATTGTAATTCCCTCTTTTTAAGGGATATTTTTATAATTTTACAGAGGAGGTAGCCGTTGGCCGGAGCCAACGGCCACCTGCTCGGTGGCAAGCAGTGATAGACTTCCACTGCCAATGGCAGTCTGCCACTCAGTGACATATGGCCGTTGGCCTATTTTGGCCAACGACCATATTTTGTTTTTAATTTTTTTTTTAAAAAAGAAAAAAACAATCATGAATTGAATTGGAACCGGCGGATCTGATTCATTTTTTGAGTTAACCGGAACAGGGATCGTGGGTCCCGGTTCCAGTTAACTGGTTTTGAACCGGTACCGGGACCGATGATTCTTTTGAACCGCGGCCAACACTAACTATAAGAACTGATTGGGTTCTTCATAGAAAGTTGAGGACTAATTTTGTTAGAAATGGAAAAGGTCACAAGCTACCTATATTTTGATGTCAATAGGTTACCTTATCACTGCATGTTATAGACTTTGATGCCAATTATTTACAAGATCAACCTATTTTTATCTATGATCATACCAGTCACCAGTCATCACAAACAATCTTGTTGAAAATGTCTTTCTATCGTCACAAGAAAGTAGTTGACAGACCAAACTCCACAACAACTGGAAATAAATTTATAAAATAAAGGAAAATAGTTGACTTACATGATCATACGGGGCTTGTTTCAAGCCTTCTAAGGTCAAATACATATATACAAATGGCAAAAATATCTTAGAGTTGTGCGTCCTATAGATTTTAACTCGGTTGATGAAATTTTGTACGTTATAATCATTAGGGACTTCGCAGCAAGTAAAAGATGACAGATAAGATTGAAAGAAAGACCGACGGGGAGATTTTGAAATTGCGGAGGCTTAGTTCAATCGAGCCGCCGAGTATTGGAAACAATTGTTGCACGACATTAAACTTACTAATTTCATATATGTGACTTCTCTCTTCAAAACCATGTGAGATAATTGATGCCTTATGGGACGGCAGCTAAGTTAGGACTATGAGATCATGGAGGCCACTAGTATCCCTAAAACAGCCTGTTTAGAAACCTCACTTTTTTGCCCACCAACTACAAACCTGCCAGCCCTGGATACTCACTCTTCTTCTCCTACAAATATAAATATGCATGTCACCTCTAAAACAAATTCAATTCTCAAGAAACACAAGCATATTAATGGCGGCTTCTTCTTCTTCATCAAGTGTGGCAGTACTTGGGCTGCGTTTGTCACTACTGGCCAGCTTCTTGATTGTTATCTCTGCTGGAAACTTCTACAACGATGTTGACATCATTTGGGGACATGGGAAAGCTAAGATACTCGACTTTGGCAATCTTCTGACTCTCAACCTTGACAAAGAATCCGGCTCAGGTTTCGAATCCAAGAATGAATATCTATTTGGGAAGATCGATATGCAGATCAAGCTAGTCCCTAGAAATTCTGCTGGCACTGTGACTACATTCTATGTAAGTAATTAACCTGTCTACACATGAAAAAATAAATTCTATCGTTTTGGGGTGGTAGATTTACTGGTTTGAGTTCTCATGTGATGGTATTTTCGTTTTCTGAATTTAAAAATGTATTTGGGTTCTGTTTACCTTACTTGTGAGTCTAATGGTTACTTAATGATTATTTTTTTACATTGCAGATGACCTCAAAAGGCGCTGATTGGGATGAAATAGACTTCGAATTCTTAGGAAATATAACTGGTCAACCTTACATTCTTCATACAAATGTGATCTGCCAAGGCAAAGGTGACAGAGAGCAGCAGTTCTACCTCTGGTTTGACCCCACCGCAGACTTCCACACCTATTCCATTGTTTGGAGTCCCAAGCACATTGTGTAAGCACACATAAATCCTGCAAATTAATTAACCTTGATGTTTCTTTTATTAATCTGAACAAGTATTATTGTTTCATTGTACATACTCAGCTTTTATGTGGATGGAATTCCAATTAGAGAATTCAAGAACATGTTTGAAATTCCATTCCCAAACAAGCAGCCAATGAACGTTCTCGCTACACTTTGGAATGCGGATGACTGGGCGACTCAAGGCGGACGTGTGAAGACAGACTGGAGTTATGCACCCTTCACTGCCTCCTTCAAGAACTTCAATGCTGATGCATGTGTTTGGTCTTATGGAAAATCATATTGCAATTCAAATTCTCCTTATTCAAGTTACAATAGTAAAATGTGGTTCTGGGAAGAGCTTGATTTTGGTAAAAAAGGTCAGATGAAATGGGTGCAGGATGATTATATGATATATGATTACTGCAAAGACACTAAAAGATTTTCTCAAGGTCTCCCTCGGGAATGCACTCTCAATCAAAATTTCTAAAGTCTCTCACACACAACCAATTTTCAAAATTATTTCTGTGAGATTCTAATTATATGTGTTATTTAATTTTTCAACAATAAAGTTCTCTGATATGTGAGAAGATCATTTGTTTTTTTTTTTTTAATGCTTTTGTTCATTATATGAAGTGAGGAGTTCGTGAACTTCTAATTTATGTGTGATTGGATTGTCTACTTATTTAATTTTTTATTTTCCTAGGAAAAATTAAGGTTGTAAGTATGTAATTTCATTCTCCATTTTAACGTTATTAACAAGAGGTAATACGTCACCTGACTTATTCCAAATTATAAATGATCTCTTGTCATATTATTTGAGATGAAAAACTTCATATATAATTTGGAATATAACATTACTAGTCAAGGAATGGATGCACTTGTTGGAATTCAAATTCGGGTTTTCAACTTTATTAGATTATTTTTTCGAATACTATAAATAGATAATTTTTAAAGTGAAAGTTCAATAACTATCAAAATTACTGAAACATGCTAAATTTTTTAAATAAATATGTAATTGAATATCTAATAACATAAAAACAGAACAAAACTATCAAAATTACTTCTCTTAGGTTGATTTGTCACTGGAAATTGGTTATGCACCAGATTGAAGCACATCAGATGCTCTCCAAATTCTTTGTAAAGGAGGCTGAATCCAAACCATTCGCAAATCATATTCCACCGTCCACTCATAATCTTTAGGTGGCCCGGGAGCATCATTACAATTGAAAGAAACAGACCGAGGTATGGTAAAGTTGTCATAAAAATAATTTCTCCAGATTCTCTTGCATTTCCCTCAGCTGGAACTGAGAAAGATGAGGAAGACTTGTACCCTCTAAATATTACCTGTCTCTCCATCATTTCATCCCCAACCAACACCCGTTTCTTCTCTGATAAATCAAACCTCCTGAACCCACATGGTGAACTGACAAGCCTACAACAACTCAGTAGGATGTCTCCATTGAATGCAGCAACCAAAAATAGGTAAGTCTCATCAAGCGAAACACGATAGCTCTGAATGCACATCCCATAGCACTTCCCATTCTTGCTTTCCAAACGAGAACATACAACAGAAATACTCGTTTGCATAGGCCACGTCGCCTATAAAACTGTATTCACCCCAAAATGAAAATGTCATCTAGGATTCATCATCAGGGTGGCATGTTTTGATTTCAAGTTTTCCGCATTATGGAATTGGACAATGTAATTATCGTACAATCTGGAGAACTAGGGTTCAGCGAAAACGAAGCCATGTCACTGATGTTAACAATATAAAGTGAGAGAGAAAAACTGAATAGTCTGTATATTGATATGTGTATAATAATGTACAATAGGAAGCCTTATATATGCTAAGTATGTGTGTAGTACAAATAATACTGGACTAAGCCCAATGGGTTAAGCTAGTCTAAGCTATACACTAACATCGCCCCTCAAACTCGAGGTGGCAAGGAGGAAGCCAACTGGAGTTTGGATATAAGATCTCGAAGACGACTAGACGGGTGAGACTTGGTGAAAATATCAGTAGGCTGGTCAACAGAGCAGATGGAGAACAACTTGAAATTGCCTTTCTTGAGATGCTGGCGAGTGATGTGGCAGCCAATCTCAATGTGCTTGGTGCGTTCATGGAAGACATCATTATGAGCAATGTAGATAGCATTACGATTGTGACAATAAAGAGGAGTGGCAGTGGGCTGTGGAGCATCCATGGCAGCCAAGAGCCAACGAAGCCAGACAAGCTCGCAGGTGGTGTCGGGAAGGGCACGATACTCAGCCTCAGTACTGGAACGGGAAAATAACATTCTGCTTCTTGCTATGCCATGAGACAAGAGAAGTAACCAGCAGGAAACAGAAACTTGTGATAGAGCATCGATTAGTCGGATCATCTGCCCAATCCACATCTGAATAACCATGAAGCTCGAGAGAAGACCGAAAGGAGTAGTGTAGACCATGATGACGTGTGCCTTTGACATATCGAAGAATTCGAAGAACAGCAACATAGTGGCCAGAACGAGAGGCATCCATGAACTTACTAACTATACCCACGGCATGTGAAATATCTGGACGAGTAATTGTGAGATAGATCAGACTACCAACCAACTGACGATAGCAAGTAACATCAGATATAGGTTCACCATCCAAGGGTATGGGCTTTGCATTGTATTCCAAGGCAGTGGAAATAGTCTTGTTGTCGGTGATACCGGCCTTGGAGAAAAGATTAGAAGCATATTTAGCTTGGGAAAGATAGTATCTATCAGAGGATGAGGTAACCTCAAGCCCAAGAAAATAGTTAAGAGTGCTCAGATCTTTCATCACAAAATGCTGCCTAAGGAAGTACTGAAGAGAGCGGATACCTGTAGAATCATCTCTAGTAATAATTATATCATCAACATAAAGAAGAATAAGAGTGATACCAGTAAAGGATCTTCGGACGAAGAGAGCAGTGTCATAAGGACTCGAAGTGAAACCCTGATGAATAACAATTGAGCTAAACTTTTCAAACCAAGCTTGAGGAGCCTGCTTGAGGCCATAAAGAGCACTGTAAAAGTGACAAACTTGACTGCTTGAGTGTGAATAGCCAGAGGGTAGTTGCATGTACACTTCTTCTTGGAGGTCTCCATTGAGGAAAGCATTCTTCACATCCATTTGATAAAAAGGCCAACGACGAACAGTAGCCACAACAATGAGATATCTGACAGATATAAGGCGAGCAACAAGAGTAAAGGTTTCCTCATAGTCAATGCTATACTTTTGAGTAAAACCTTTGGCAACTAGGCGAGCCTTGTATCGTTCAACAGATCCATCAGCCTTGGTCTTGATCTTATAAACCTATCGACAACCTACTACAGACTGACCAGGAGGCAAATCAAACATATCCCAAGTATGATTCTTATGAAGGGCATCTAGTTCTTCATTTATAGCTTGCTGCCAAAGAGGGTCAATATAGGCCTGTTTACCTGAGGTGACAGAAAAGGCAGTAGAAGTTTGGGAAAAAACATGTTGAATTACTGCCTCAATATCAGCCGTAATTAGTGAGAAAGCCAAAGATGGATCTGTAGGAACCAAGGACCTGAAGGACATACAGCAGCTGCCAGAGGAAAAGAAGCTTTATTCTGCTATTGTATAAATTTCTGCAGTTTGCGACAAACTGAGATGGCATGGCTTTTAGCACGGCAAAACTCGCAGTGAGTACCTTTGGAAGACTGAGAGGTGGGACGCCCAAATTTTATTCGTGGAGGAGCAGTGAATGCAACAATGGGAGGCTGTGGAGATGGTGTAGCCAATACATGATCAGAGGATGACATGTGATGAGTAGGCTGACGGTTCTCCTCATAAATGAGTTCATTGACTACAGCATCAAGAGATGGAGTAGAAGACCGGCTAAGCAGAGAGGCTCTAGTAGGCTCAAAATCCTCACGTAAACTCATCATAAAGTGCATAAATTGACAGCGATCCTGATATTTGACAAATAACTCAATATCCTTAGAACACACTAGTGGAGGATCTGCAGTAGAGAGTTGTTCCTACATAGTAGAAGTTTGAGAATAAAAATTTCAAATAGATTGACCTATTTTTTGGCGCATTTGATAAAGTTTTGATTCAATGTGGAACTCTAAGCTTGAATCATTAGTGCAATTATAGCGATCGGCCATAAATTTCCAAGCAGCCTCAGCAATCTCAAGACGAGGAAGGAAATTATGAATGGAGGGAATAGAGGTATTGATAAACCAAGACAAGATCTTACTCTGAATACTCTCCCATTTCTCTAGGCGTTCTTAATAATCATCCACTGTAACTGCAGTCTTCGATGCATCTTCAGCAGCTGTGGCTCTGAACTTAAGGCTTGGTACTGGCTTAGAAAGTGAACCAATCACATATCTCCACCGTTTATGACCCTTGAGAAAGACAGTCATATTCTGAGACCATGCATGATAGCTAGTAGGACCATCCACATAATGGTGATAGGACGAATGATATCTCGTTCGTTTTGTTGAGCCATAATGAAGAAAAAGACTAAAAAGTGGTATTTGGATACCTCAAATGAAGAAACGGAACCCAAAATCGGAATCTACGCAAAACACTGAGCAAGACAGGCCCGATTGAAAATTTTTGACTTTGGTCAACAGTTACGGTCAACGGTCAAGGCGTCTACTGATGTGGCAGTGTGACGTGGCAGTAGGGCTTACATGACAATGTGATGTGGCACTAGAGCCGACGTGGTAGGACGCGATATGGGTGGCGGCGCATGGAGGCATATGGGGCGCATGCTCGAGAGGCAGAAACTTCAGTCGATGTGTGGAGTCGCTTGTGAGCTTGTTTCCAGCCATTCTCGGTTGGGTTTTGCTGAGGATTGGCTGTTCTGTCACTATGTGCCTTTGCTTTGGCAGTTGGATGAGCAGAGTGATGAAATCCGAGAGGTGTAGGGACTGTGGGCGTGACAGCGGTGGCTCGCTTATAACAGTGACTACTAGATGAAGGTGAGGGCAGCGAAAGAACGCCGGAAATGTCCACAGGAGCCAAAAAATCAGAGGAGAGGCTCTGATACAATGTTAACAATATAAAGTGAGAGAGGAAAACTGAATAGTTTGTATATTGATGTGTGTATAATAATGTACAATAGAGAGCAATATAGGCTGGGTATATGTGTAGTACAAGTAATACTGGGCTAAGCCTGACATGCTTAAATGCTTGGGAATAAATCCCAAGTGTAGGATGTGTCGAAGTAATAAAATTTTCGTAAGTACGGAGTCGAATTCACAAGGAAGTGATGGTATTAATTTTAAAAACTAGAGATTATACTAAAGCGGTAAAATAAATTAAGTTGTTTTGGGTTTTGAATTAAACTAAAGTTATCAACTAAAACAATAAAATAAAGCGAGACATATTCGATGGATAAAAGTGTTAGGTGGTTACATGGTCCTAATCCTGGATAAGGGATAATTTAATGACTACTATAAAGTGCGTTATTAACAAGAAACGAATTGAGTAGTTTAGGTACACCACATTGTATTGGTCCCGCAATGGTGTTGGAATTCTAATTAAGCTCACCTATTGGTCCTAGAGTGCATTCAATTGGAAACCCTTAACTAATTTAATCCCTAGATCAATTTAGTATTTTTCACATCAAAATTAATCTAACCATTGAACTTAGAATGCATTAACCCCAATTGCAACCTAATGATTTCTCATGCTAGATTACAACAAAATCAATATCACAATTAATCAAGAATCATTGCAAACCACTTTCATGATGCATTGAACTAGAATAAATTGTAATAAATATAATCAAACTCTAAATTCAATATTTTGCAAATAAATATCAAAATATATTCATAGTCAAAAATCCCTAAAATCAATTGATGGTTCCATGACCACCTAACAAGAGATTTAGTTACTCATACAATCAATTGAACAATAAAAAGAAGATAGGGAAGCAAAACAACCCATTTGAAGCTCCATTGTAACACCCCCTGACCCGACCCGGTTGGATCAACCCAGGAAGCGCTACCGGGTTTTCAAAACTTTCTTAGTTCTATTTATAAACTGGAAACCATATAATTTATAATTTAAAAATCTTTTCAAGTGAGCCCATAAAAATTTATTTTCAAAAATTTCGGCAGAATTTCTTCTATTTTTCGGCTTTCCCCAAAAACCTGTTTTCAATAAAACAAATATAAAACAATATACTTTCAATACTTCTATATCCACATTTTCAAATCAATGCGCACTCTGCCGATTAGTGCGACTTCCAAACAGTTTATAAAACAATTCATTAACTATAAAATAGTTACAGCACATATTTACAAAACTTCATTACACAATCCTCTGTATATGCATGCATATCAAATTATATTATACAAAAATATGTATATAACTAACTACCCTAAAAGATACTGTGACTCTGAGCTCTTTTCTGCAGCTGGTGCCTCTTCAGTCTTTTCCGTCCTCGGTATCTTTATTACCTACGCGTTAGAAACAAAACTAACGCGCTAAGCAAAACTGCCTAGTGGGTGTACACTAAAATAAATAGTAATATAATATAAAACAGTATATGTAAATTCAGAAATTCAAAAGTGTATATAAACAATAAAACTTAAAACCAGTACTTTCAGAAATAGAAATATTTATAACAAACGTTTTACAATTACCAAAACTAAGTAAACAGACAGTATTTCAAAACTTCCTGAAATTCAGTTCCATATCACTTCTTTGTTTTCCATAACATTTTCTAATCATAAGTTCTCAATTTGGCCCATGATACACATAACAGGGTGTACAGGACTGGATTACGGGTTTTACAGTCGGGTTTCCCATCTCATATGAAATGGTATCCCTATATAAACAGTCGGTTTCCCATTTCACGAGGAAATGGTATCCGGATATTCTCACAGTCGGTTTCCCATTTCACGAGGAAATGGTATCCGTGGTAAACAGTCAGTTTCCCATTTCACGAGGAAATGGTATCCGTAATAAAAAATCAGAGACATTATACATCACGGTGCAGTACTGCCATATATTCACCCAATTGACATGTCAATCTCCTATATCCAAATATCCCTATACATATATCAATGCCGTTCAAAATATCATAACAATTTAGTTCTTTGGTTTCAGAAATCACGAATATCGATTTCAGTTAAAATCCATAAAACAAAAAGTATAAACCAGGTTTTGATATGAATATCCATAAGAGCAAAATATTGTCCAACAATATGCAAAAATATAAACAAATCTATACGAATATATATATAAAATCCAATATAAACAAATCCATACGAATATATCTAAAATCCATAACAATCAAAATATTTATCAAAACTAAGTTTTAGAAACGTGTGTACACCAACCTGGATATCGTTTTTTTCTCGACTATCGCGGTTCTACGTTTTCTTTTCCTTTCCCTTTTCTTTCTCTTTCACCTTTTCTTTCTTTCTTTCTCTCTTTCCTTCCTCTTCTCTTCTTCTTCTTCTTCTTCCTTTTCTTCTTCTTCTTCTTTCTTTCTTCTTCTTCTTCTTCTTTCTTTCTTTCTTTTTCTCAGTCTCTCAGTCTCTCTTTTCTCTTCTTTATTTTTGTGGCTTCTGCGAGAAGCCAAATTTTTTTTATATTTTTCGGTCGTCGCGACCGTTGTCGTGACCTGTGGTCGCGCCACCTGGTCGCGGTACTCACTGGAGTGATTCCACCGCCTTCATCGCGAGCACACCTCGCGGTACCATGGTCGCGCTGGTGGTCGCGTTGCTCACTGCCCGAATTTTATTTTTTTCATCGCGAGCAGCTCATCGCGATATCTGGTCGCGGTACTCACTGCCAAGAATTACCATTTTTTTCATCGCGAGCTGTGGTCGCGATACTCACTGTCTCAGTTTTTCAATTTTCATGCATCGTTTTCGACCGTTCAATTTACATTTAATTACGTTTTGCACCCCTCATATTATAAATTTAATAATTCACATATTTAAATTTAATAATTCAAAATCCGGGATGTTACATCCATGGAGAGGGATTTCCTCTTGGATTTGGATGGAACTCCTTCACCTTTAAATCTTCAACTTCCTTGATGAACAATTGATGTTATCCAAGTATCTAACCTCCAAATGGTGTTTGATGATAAAGTTTGGTGTTTAGGAAGGTGAAAAATGGCTTGGAAGGGTGTTTGGTCGCAGCTTGGAAGAGCCAAGACGAACCCCCCCTACTTTTCTCATGTTTTCTATTTATAGGCAGCTGTTAGAGTTTCATATTTTGTGCTGTCCTGACCTCGTATCGCGACGAAAGGTCGCGGTGACCTGGTACCAGTACTAGGTCGCGATACGCATTGGTCTAATATTTCAGCATTGCGCACGATTACGAAAACAAGCATAACGTCCTCTAGAAAACTCTAAATCATGAACCGTAAAATGCATTGAAAAGTAGACATTTAGATCTTTCCATGAATATAAAGCTCGAAACCCAGTTCATCATGTAGAATATATGGCAGCCTCTAAAACATGACCAATCTGCAGTGACAATTCTTCAATTCTTCCACTTTTGTTATGTCTTCCCTAATATTTCCCTAAGGCCTGCACATGTTCAACAAACACATCAAAAGCGCCAAATTCACTTGAAAACATAATCAAAAGATAAGGTCTAAATGTCGTAAATATGTAACAAATATTAACCGATCAAAGCCCAATGAGCTAAGCTAGTCTAAACTATACACTAACAACTGAAACCTGTCTTCAATTCAGGAAACCTAATAACTTCATTTGTAAAGGGACTGTACAAGAACAAGTGTTTTATACTATGAATCACACTTGAGAAAACCACCCAACTCTGACTTGAAGCACAAGGTTCTGCACTTTTTGTGTTCTCTTTGTTGTCTCTTCCACAATATACAATTTCCATGAAGATTGATCACCGAGCTTGCAGATACTACTAACGATGCCATCTTCATATGCATGCCACTTATAACACATCATCCATGGAATAAGAAACTCTTGTGTATTTTGACTTTCATGAAAGTAGTTTTTCCAAGTCTTAGAGACCAAAGACAACCTTACTCTTTCTGACCGAAGGAAATTTTCCAATATGAATCTCACAATATCCTTTGGAAGATTAGACCAGTCTTGTTGTGGCTCACTCTTCTTCGTCTTCTAAACTCGGTTCGTGATGCTAACCCAGGCTGAATTAGTACCCTTTCATTTGGCAGACAATATTGTCTTGAACTGGACTAAGTTCTGAGATTAGACTGGACTGGCTTGGTCTGGACTAGGATTAAATCCTGACCTATGTTTGGTACTGCATCGGACTAAGAGCTGTACTATTAAAATAGTCTAGACCCGTATTTAATGTTGTTTCAGACTATTTTTCGGACAATTTTTTTATTTTATAAAATTGTAAATATAAAACATTATTGATAGATTTTTTTTAATAATATTAGTTCAAAATAAAATAATAACCAATTATGTCGCTTCAATTGATTATGCAATTTTCTCCTTAACTTTCAAATATCATTTTGTTCATATTATTCAATATTCGAAGATGAAATATAAAGTGCAAACTCATATAAGTACAAATGGTATATAAATTAAACAAGTAATAATCTAACATATGAAGATAATTTCAAAGCCTCCAAGTATAGAAATAACAATATTGACTATAAATGTAATTAGCATAAAAATTATATCATTAGAAATATTTTGTTGAGATCTTTCAAGTGAGTATAATATTGATTATATTTTAATTATTTTAAAATTTTCATTTATCATATCTATTTATTAATCAATAATATAATAATTATTTTATTTAAAAATAAATTATTTCAAAGCTTCAATCAATATATATATATACACACACACACCATTTAATATAACAATTAACTGAAAATAATTTAGTAAAATAAAAACAATTACATTAAGGGACAAAATCAAAAGTAGCCTAAAAATTATTAGAAAAATTGTTTTTAGCCTCAAATGAAAATATAATCGTTTTTAACCATTTTTGGAATGGCAAATTATTTTTTAATCATTATATAAATAGGTAGGTAAAATTTGAATTGAACACATCATTATGTTTTCAGATTTGATTTTCCTCTTTTAATAAATTAGATTTTTCTCTCTCTAAAAAAACCCTAGAATCTGAAAAGTTTTTTCTTCCTCCCCTCCCTCGCCGTCGTTAACCCTCGCCATACCTTGCCGCCGTTTTTCATTGACTTTCAAGCTCCCTCGCCGCCGTTCAACGTCTCTATTGCCTGCGTCAACACCCTAAGAATCCCAGACGTGATTTCTCCCTCTCCTTCCCTCGCTGCCGTTTCCCTCGCCCTCCTTCTGTCGCCGCTGTTTTTCCTCACCTTCCGTCACCAACATTTTCTCTTGCCCTCCATCACTGTCGTTTTCAGCTGTAAGTTTATTTCATTTGCAATATGTTTTCAGCTGTAAGTTTATTTCAACCCCTTATGCTATTGTTGTCATATTTTTGTTGAAGATTTTTGTGGTTTCTTTATGTTTGGTATCGTAAATGTTATGTTTCCTTTTTGTTTGTATTAAGGAGGCCTCACTTGAGTTCATTCTAATTTTCTCTGCATGTTCTTTTTCTCGGCTGTGAGAACAAGTATTTGTGTGGATTGCATGCTATAATTTTCTCTCTGTTGGCATATAAACCGAGTATTAGACTCCTTTGAATATTGGGATTTGAGAGTTTTTGTTTATTTATTTCATTTCTAGAGACTCAAGTTTATCTTACTGGGAAGACTAAATTGTACTTCTCATAATAAGTTTAGGTAGATATAGATGAATTCTGTTAATGATAGATCTAGACCATTTGTATATTATAACTAATACCCATTAATGTGAATTTATATTAGTGCATGTTAGTGGAAGGATATACATTACATGTGGCACTTCCTCATTGGTTCTTTAATTAAAGGTAAAGGATAGAAGATGAACCCTTAGTCAAGATATGATCTAGTTAGACTAGATAGTGTGAGCAAGTAACTACTTGCTATTAGAGAATGATGGTGTATGGACTTATCTACGAGGATGTTTAAGATTAAGAAATGAAGAAACGTAGTTTGAAGTCACTTGCTTATGAGGGTCTTATTGTGTGGGATTGCTGAATGGGATAACTGATTAGGAACACTGTATTGCGGTTGAAATTTAATGTAGCTATGGTTTGCAGTTGTTGACAATTTTATTCTTTTAACTGTGTAATGATCTTATATCACACCAGTTTTTAGAGCGTAATCATTCTTTTACATGCACGTAAGACTGATGCCATGTATAACTGTATAAGACACTCAATCTTGTTTATTTATCTTGGCCTTTGAAGATTCTCTTAACCTTTTGTAGACATTACAAGGGTCAGAGCTTTTATGTGATTTTGTAAATGCAAAAATATTTACATGTTGTTGAGGTGAGATTAGTAGCTAGATTTGCACATCAAAATCAATATGACTAATTTCAGTTTCTTTTCATATAAAAGTGTGTACCGATGTCCATTTATATATATTTATTGACATTTTATTACAACATTGCAAGTTCTTATCCTATGTTGTATTGACAATTACCATTGGGTTTTGTGTAAAATAACATTACTGAAGAAATTGATTCTCATTTATAACTCCCTCCAGAAGCATAAAAATCCAAACCACCGCATTTCACAAATATAGCTATTAATAAAATGTTTACCGTGAATCTTACGGTGTGGGGGATTCTTCGATAATGCAGGTATCACCTCCTGGACGAATAAAATAAAGGTTGATGTACTTCCTTTTGACTAACTGCCATAACAACTAGACGGGTAATAAAGTATATGAAAAATACTTGTGATTCATTATTTCCTTAATACTTGTATATATTTTGTAACAAATGTATTACTTATTGAAATTACAGGAGCAACTGTGGGACTTTCATCATGAAGTACATGGAAAATATAATGACATAAAAAACTAAATTGGGATTTTAGTAAAGAAGATGCCAAAAAAATTCGATAGGAGATTGCAATGAAAATTTTTTCTTATAGTGTACCCGTGGACTAATATATATGTTCAAATTTGTTAGTGTCTAGTTATTAACTGCAGTTTGTTTAATATCTGCATAGGAGATGATGTAAATTTTGGTGTTGTCTAAATGTACAAATGGGCATTTATACGGTCATATATTATGCTATTATTCCAGGTGTTGTTTAATTTTAATGGATTAATGATATTATGGTTGTTCTTTTTAATGTATTTATTATGTACTTATTATCTTGGTTACTTGCTTGTTTTTTTAATGTTGTGGGTATGCTTAATGTAAGACACAACAGTTTGACTTACAAACATCAAAATTTTAGATGATCAAGCATTACCAATATGCTGAAAAACTGAAATTTGCGATTTATGATTTGTCCTTAAAATTAAAGTAAAAGAAACTCTTAAGTTAAAGCTTCTGTTGATCTCCACCAGCTGAAAACTGGATTCCAAATGAAAGAGGACATGCTAGAGGGGATGCTCGTAGTATCGGTACAGGTGCCATAGTAGGATCTCTAATATTGTTGTCCACCTTTTCCATAAGTGTAACATCCCGGATTTCGGGTCATTAATTTTATACATGTGAAAATAAATTTTACTATTTGAGTGGACTGACAGATGCCAGGCAGCTTTTGACCGATTGAAGGCAATGCTTGTAGAGGCTCCAGTCTTGATTCAGCCTGTTTCAGGTAAAGACTATGTGATTTATAGTGATGCCTCACATCATGGTTTGGGATGTGTATTGATGCAGGAAGGCAAGGTGGTTGCATATGCGTCCAGACAACTGAAAAATCATGAGCTGAACTATCCGATTCATGATCTGGAACTTGCAGCCATAGTCTTCGCTTTGAAAATCTGGAGGCATTACTTATATGGTGAGAAATGTTACATATACACCGATCACAAGAGTCTGAAATATCTGCCTACTCAGAGGGAGCTCAATCTGAGACAGAGACGGTGGATGGAGTTGATTAAAGACTATGATTGCATAATCGACTACCATCCAGGAAAGGCAAATGTAGTTGCAGATGCGTTGAGCAGAAAAGCATTGTTTGCTCTGAAGGCTATGAATGTGCAATTGCAGCTGAATCCAGATAATGCAGTAGTAGCAGAATTGATATGCAGACCCAGTCTGATTCAGCAGGTTGCAGAGAAACAGAAGCAGGATGCTAGAATCTAACTGATATGTGAACAGATCCCAGAAGGGAAGCATCCGGATTATTCCGTCAGAACTGATGGTATTGTGTGTTTCAGAGACAGGATTTGCATCCCAGATGATGAAGAATTGAGAAAAATGATCCTGACAGAGGCACACAGTAGTTCGTATGCGATGCACCCAGGTAGCACAAAAATGTACAGAGACTTGAAAACGCAGTATTGGTGGTCTGGTATGAAGAAAGATGTAGTGGAATTTGTGAATAGATGCATGACTTGTCAGCAGGTGAAAGCTGAACACCAGGTTCCATCGGGATTGTTACAGCCAATAGCAATACCTGAATGGAAATGGGATCGCATTACTATGGACTTTGTTACTGGATTGCCACTTACCCAGAGTAAACACGATGCAGTATGGGTTATAGTGGACAGATTGACGAAGTCGGCACATTTTCTATCGTCAGAACTGACTACTCTCTGGATCGGCTGGCAGAATTGTATATCAGAGAGATAGTCAGATTGCATGGAGTGCCTGTATCCATTATATCAGATAGAGATCCGAGGTTTACATCCAGATTCTGGAAGAAATTTCAAGAAGCCTTGGGTACTCGACTGAGCTTTAGTACAGCCTTCCATCCGCAGACAGACGGCCAATCAGAAAGGGTAATTCAGGTGCTTGAAGATATGCTCAGGAGTTGTGTAATTGAGTTTGAAGGCAGTTGGGCGGATCATCTTCCATTGATTGAATTCGCCTACAACAACAGTTACCAGTCGAGCATAGCTATGGCACCGTATGAGGCACTGTATGGAAGGAAATGCAGGACTCCAGTATGCTGGACAGAGTTAGGAGAGGACAGGTTAGTAGGCCCAGACTTAATCAGACAGACTGAGGAGAAGGTGAAGATTATCAAGGATCGATTGAAAGTTGCTTCTGACCGACAGAAATCATATGCATATTTGAAAAGAAAAGAGATAGAATATGAAGTCGGTGAGAAAGTATTTCTGAAAGTATCTCCGTGGAAGAAAGTGCTTCGATTTGGCAGAAAAGGTAAGTTGAGTCCTAGGTTTATTGGGCCATATGAAATCATTGAACGTGTGGGACCAGTAGCCTACAGACTAGCTTTACCTCCAGAATTAGAAAAGATCTATAATGTGTTCCATGTATCGATGCTGAGGAGATACAGATCTGATCCTTCCCACAGAGTTCAGGGCGAAAGTATTGAGATCCGACCAGACCTGACATATGAGGAGGAACCAGTGCAGATTCTTGATCGGGAGATCAAAGAGCTAAGAAATAAAAGAGTGCCACTGGTGAAAGTCCTCTGGAGGAACCATAAAGTGGAAGAGGCTACCTGGGAGAGTGAAGAAACGATGCGACAGCAATATCCCCAACTGTTTCATTGAGGTAAATTTCGAGGACGAAATTTCTTAAGAGGGGGAGAATTGTAACATCCCGGATTTCGGGTCATTAATTTTATACATGTGAAAATAAATTTTACTATTTGAGGGGGTGTAAATGTAATTAAATGTGAAAATTTTATGATTTTATTTTATGATTTCCAGTGGACCAGATTGAATAGTGAAAAATGAAAAATTGAAAATTGAACCAGAGAGTATCGCGACCTGGTCACCGCGACCACAGGTCGCGATAGCTCGCTCGCGATGAAAATGGCAAAAATCTGGCAGTGAGCATCGCGACCAGCCACCGCGACCACAGGTCGCGATGGACTGCTCGCGATGAAATTGTCAAAGTTTGGCAGTGAGCAACGCGATCTCTCGCGCGACCAAGGCGCGCTCGCGATAAAGGCAGTGCGCGCACTCCAGTGAGCATCACGACCTGGTGGCGCGACCACAGGTCGCGGTAGCGAAAAAAATATAAAAAAAAAGAGAGAAGCTTCTCGCAGAAGCGAGAAAACACACACTGAAAACAAAACAGCGAGAGAAAGAGAGAGAAAGAGCCGAGAAAAGAAAGAAAAGAGAAGAAAAAGAAAGAAGAAGAAAGAAAAGAAAGAAGAAGAAAGAAAAGAAAGAAGAAGAAGAAGAAGGAGAGAGAAAAGAAAAGGAAGTGTAGGTAAAAAGGAAAGACGAAACCGTAGAACCACGATTTACCGAAAAGAAAAGGATTCCAGGTTGGTGTACGTTTGTTTTCGGTTGCAGTTATCGTTTTCGTTTTCGTTTCCGTTTTCGTTTTTGATTTCGTTGGAAGATTTTCGTTTTCGATTATTAGTATGAAAAATTGTTTATAGTATATGAAAAATCGATGTTTGATGTCTTTATTGTTGATTCTGGAATGATTTTGTGATAGATCGTATTTCGATTTCGTTTTCGCTTTCGTTTCGATTTCGTTGAAAATCTTCGTTTTCGATTTTTGTATAAAAAGTGTTTATTCTATATGTGAAATTGATGCTTGATACACTGATTGCATTTCGACTAATTCGATTTCGTTTTACAGAGTTGATTTTAGACTTTTATATGGTTATTGTTTATTTTCTTGAAAAATATTGTGCGAAATGTATACTTATTGAGTACTGATTGTGAACCTTGCTTATTGTAACGGCCCTAGGATACGGAAACATAGAAATAGGATATAGGATATTGGTATACCAGCTGGGTTTTACTGAGCAGTACTGCGCCGATACTGATTGATTGATACTGATGATTCTGATGTACCTCCTCTTGGATTCGTCCAGAGGCTGGGAGATACGTACCTCCTCAGGATTTCGTCCTGGGGGTTGGGAGTTAATGTATCTTCCCAAGGATTCGTTCCTGGGATAGGGAGTTATGTACCTCTCTAGGTTCCGTACCCACGGTCCTAGAGTTGGGAGACACGTACCTCCTCGGGATTCGTCCTGGGGGTTGGGAGTTTGACCCATATTCCAGTCCTATTATCTTTAGTATTCTAGCGGGCCAGAATTGATTGAAATTGAAAAGTGAACCGACTGATTTTATTGATAGCATTCATTATTGACTTCATTATTGAAATTAAAGTGATCGGAATTGTTTAATGCTTTGATTTTGAAATTTAATTGTTTTGAAATGGATTAGAAATGGAATATATATATATATATATATATATTGTGATTTATTTCTGCTTAAAAGATATTTATATTGTAATTTATTTAATTGAGTTTATAGTACACCCACTAAGCTTTATGCTTAGCGCGTTAGTTTGTTTCTAACGCGTAGGTACCAAGGATCCGGAAGAGGCTAAGGACTGAACAGAGACAAAGAGTGGCGGACAGAGTCCCAGGGATTTGTACAGTTGGGTAGCTATATTTTTGTTATGTGTATATATAATCTGAAAGCATGCATATACAGGGAATTTGTAAATATGTTTTGTAATTGATTATTTTATGATTTCTGTCTTTTATTATTTAAATGTTTGTAAATAGTAAAGTCTGATTTGTTTTATTTTATAAATTGTGATAAAAGGTTCTAATAAGTCGCACTAAACGGCAGAGTACGCAATTGTTTGAAATTGATATAGAAGTGTTATTGAGAATTGTATTTTGAATTGATTTGTGTAAAACCAGGTTTTGGAAAGTCCGGAAAACAAACGGTACTCTGCCGAATTTTTGTAAAAAGTTTATTTATTGCTATGGGCTCACTTGAAAAAGGATTTCGAAACTGTTTTATGGGCTCACAATGATTTTGAAATGTAAAATGAAGTTTTGAAAAGTTTTGAAAGTCCGAGTAGCGCTCCCCGGGTCGGTCCGGCCGGGTCGGGTCGGGGGGTGTTACAATAAGATCTGTATATACCTCCGGAATATGTAATGCATCAAGCAACAAAAATGTAACATTATCGTCGCTCAGAATTTGTAACGTTTTCGGGTGATGACTCTAAGCGACCGTCACTACAAAAAAAGTCGTCATTACTGATGGCCAAATACAGTCAGTAATAAGGAAATACCGTCAGAAACACCTGTTTCTGATGGCAAAATGCCGTCAGAGGCCGTCTCAAATACGCTTGGCAAAAATACTCATTTTCTAACGAACAGTCGGAACTATTAAATATCTAATGGGACTTGCCGTAAAAAAATAAAATAAAACCAACCGTCAGTAATAGAGTTTCAAAATGATGTCTGATTTAATTTTTGACAGTTATGGACGGTCAATAATACTTTATTTCTAACAGGAACTTACCGTAAAAAAAAATAAAACCAACCATCAGTAATAGAGTTTCAAAATGATGTCTAATTTAATTTTGGACAGTTACGAACAGTCAGTAATACTTTATTTCTAACGGGGATTGCCGTCACAAAAAATTTTGAAGTTCGTTACTAATAATGTTTAAAATTGAAGTCAATGTTTTTCCGACGGGGGAGGCAGTAAAAAAAAATACCATTATTTGTAACGGTACTTGCCCAAAAAAATATATCGTTAATAATATTAGAGTAGTTCTCGAAATCAATTAAATAACTCATTAGAAATAATGCTCTCAAAAGGATATGTGTGTTTCGATTGGTATGATACTAATAAGTAATAACCATAAATATAAATATTTCTTTCTTATCAAGAATTGCAAAATAATAATAAGTTTTTATATATAAGCTAACATGATTTGCATATCTTACATGACTGTAGATGAAATAAGTTCACAGAAATATAATCACGTTTCGTTGTTAACATTTATATATAAGAGTGCATAGGAGGACATATACATGAAATAAGTTGACAAAAGCAAAAATCATGTTTCTCGTCTATTTGATGCACATGTCATGCATGTTTACCAATTGTTAACATCTTCATTTAACTGTTCCTCATCTACATGAATTGATTATTCAACATCCGCATTTGATGAAACATTTGCCTGTACAAAAATTTAGAAGGCAAAATAAGTTATCACATTATTAATCAATATATTTCCAAATATTACATATATAATACAATGACTTTACACACAATCAGTTTTTTCTCATACATGTAAATATTAGTAATATCATCAAATACTTATTTTCAGTGTTATAAACACAATTTACATTATTATATATCAAACAATATATTCATGAATGAGATAACATGATAACTATAATTTCACTAGAAAAATTATTCTAGGAATAATAAATTCATTCTTTACTTAATATGTGTATATCTTTGAGAAAAATAATCTCTTAAAAGAGATTGTAAACTAAAGAAATAATAATTACTTTATCTTACTAGTGCAAACAAAATAATGATGTACAATGTATGTGTAAATGAAAATAGCATGTTACGAAGAAAAAAAAGGTCTCAAATGACACAAAACCTATTAAATCTTTTGATATATTTTGATACCGAACAACAACCGATCAGTAGATAAAACATTAAATTATCCTTACCAAAGTCATATGATAAACATTAAACATGAGGCTAAAATAAATCATAGAGAAATGTATGTAATACACACACTTACACAAAATGACTTTTATATTAAAAGATAATATTGAATCAAAACAAAATCATACCGAAGCAGGTGGTCTTTGTGTATCTGAGTTAGATATCATAGAACTTGCTAACCCTCGTAGTTCTTGTAACTCTTCAGTCAAACTTTTGATCTTCAACTCTAGTTCTTCTTGTTTGTCAACACGATCATGCTTACTACTTTCATCACTCGACGAGCCATAGACATCTTTAGCTTTGACCCCTACACCCAAACCAAGAATGTGATCATGCGATGGTTTTCCAACAGTTTCCCTATATATATTTCACTCGTCCACTTCACAATCTTCTTTTATAGCATTTGTTTTACTAGCTTCCATTTGTTCCTATATTAAAATGATAAATTTGTAACCATTTTACGAAAAATTAACAGTTTTACATATTTGTAAAGTTATACATACATATAGTTGTTTTGCCTTCTCATGTGTCCAAACTTTAGTGCTATGTTTCCTCACATGAAATTTTTTCAAACAATCAATTAGACTTGGCTCTTTTCCAGTTTTTTCCATCTGCAGCCATAAAAAAGAAAATGAGACAAATGTTAATATTGTTCAGGTCAACATAAGTCATCAAGTATTATTAACTAAATTAGTTAACTAAATCAAGAAGAATAAGAGGAAGACGTAATAGAATATTTAATTACATCTAACTGTTATCTACTATTACCTCTTCACTTTTATATTTTGCCATTAGAATTGAACCTGTGGTATTATACATATCCACAGCTTTACTATTGTCCTTGTTTCTTTTGCTTTTATCCTACATATATTATTTCAACATTTATTAATTAACCAAAGACATAACAACATCATCATTATTATTATCATTTGTTTCTAATTAGTCATATTATACCTGCCACTCATTCTTCAACCATTTTCGAACCATTTCATTACATACAGGTGGAGGTATATTATCTGGACAATGTGCCATGCGATCTTCGACAGATACATACTTCTTAAAAATTGGTAATCTCAACTGAAACATCCACTTTGAGTACCCATTTTTAACAACTCTGTAAAATACATCCTTAAGCTCATCTTCTGAACAAGTATAAGTGAATTGAGCCTCTTTGAAGCGTGCAAATAATATTTCAAATTCTTCCTCTGGATATTCAGTAAATGTTATCCAGGGTCCTGTTAGACATTGAAAGAAGATGATAGAAATTTGCCTAACCACTTGAGGTGTGATTATCCTGACAAATAAACGTACATCTTTAAATAAGTTATACTTACAAGTAAACATACATTTAAAACATGATATGTGTTACAAAACCAGTAATCTTATTTTTTTATCAACCTTAATAAATCCCTTGAATAAATAGATATGAATAATTTCTTTTACATACAAATAAATATATAAAACTAATAATTCTAAGTGTACTACAATGTGTATTCATATAAGAACTAGATAATAAAACACAAGCAGCAACCTTATATAAGAGATTGTTATGCAAAATGTGAGAGAAATGAAAAAAATAATAATTAAAGGTAGAATTAAGATTGCAATTACCTTCCTTGATAAATTTTCACTTCTAAGCCATGTAAAAGAGCAATACCTTTGGTTTTTCCTCTGCCTTTTCTTTTACCAACACTTGAATCTAATACACATTCCAAGTAAAAATGCATTATTTTAAATGAGTAGTATTTCATATTTAGAAATTGATCATAATCATTACCTTTGAAGTCTTAGAGTGATTGGAAAATAACGTAATACCTTCCATGGAACTTTTTTAGCTTTGTCATTGGCAACTTTTCTTGTTTGCATCCATCTTGGAAGTTCACAAATTGGATATTCTGATGCTTTGGTATATTCTTTGTAGTAAAGAATACAATCATTTTTACAAGCATCAATTTTCACATATTGAAGACCAAGATCTCTTACCATCTTCTTTGCATCGTAGTTAGAAGTGGGCAATTTGTCACACATAGAAAATGCATCTTTTAAGAATTCTAACAACATACTGAAGGATTTGTTGCTCCATCCATTAATGCACTTAATGTGCATCAACTTGACAACAAATGATAAATTAGAATATTTTTCACAATTTGGATATAAAGGTTATTCAGATTCTGCAAGTAAATTGTAAAAATTTTGTGCATTAGCATTAGGATCTTGAGGACATACTTTTTTTATCAAGTCATGCATATTGTCTAGATGAATGTCATGAGGATCACTATCTCCATCCCCATTGGTATCATTATTATCTCCATCCCCATTGGTATCATTATTACCATTATTGCCCATATGATTATCCTAATCTTCACCATGACAATACCAAGTAGTATAGTCATGCCTTATTCCCCTATATAGAAGATGTTCGTGTACCTCACTTCAAATTCTTCTATATCTATTATTATACTTTAGACAAGGATACAATATTTTCATATCTTCATATTGAATATGACTATAAGCATAATCAATGAAGCATTCTACTCCTTCGAAATACCCAATAGTTGACCTACTTGCTTGCATCCAAGATTTATCAAGAGACATTTTGTTTGTAACAAAAGAAAATACAAATAAAATATGATGGGTACCTATAAAAAGAAAATAAAAATGGACTATAAGAAACCAATAAATCTTGATAATGTGTGAATGAAAATTGTCAAGTAAATTTATTTTACAATAATGCGATATAATAGCTTAATTTAGTAGTTACACATATGAGATTCTCTACTATTAAAATTGAATTTTCGTGTCTAACTATTTTCTTTAGTTTTGAGTGCAGAAACCATAAAAAGACAAGTTTTTTTTTTTTTTTTTTAACAAAGGAGTATGAATTTAGAGCCCAAAAAAAATAAACAAAAACAAAAACAAAACTGATTTATAAAAACGAAGCTATACTGTGCATGTATAGATTCATGGCTTGAAGTGAAACCATAAATTCATTGTTCATAGCTTAATGCAAGGAACAATGACATCAGAAATTATTCTTCATTGGCCTATGTCCTCTCTCTCACCCCCGGCCGCCTTTCGTTTTTTTTTTTTTACACAACCTCTCATAACCCATCATAACAAATTTATCTTATTTTATTTAATTTATCTTCACATTGTATACTTTTTAAAAAGAAAACAGGGGATTGACACAAAAAATTGAAGCCCTAAAATCTAATCTGTCTAAAGGCCCTAAACACTCACCCCTCGCCGCTCCACCCTCCACCCCTACTGCCTTGCCCTTACACCCACTCCTCGTGCTTATAGTCTTCGTTGTCGGAGTCTTCATCACCGCAGTATCCTCGCCGTACCCAGTCTTCGTCGCCGTACCTAGTTGCATTTCTCCTCGTCGTATCCAGTCGCACCTTGTCATCGCAATCTTCACCGTCTTCCTCGCCGGCTGCCGCTT
Organism: Xanthoceras sorbifolium; assembly: GCA_003430845.1. Taxonomy (NCBI): domain Eukaryota; kingdom Viridiplantae; phylum Streptophyta; class Magnoliopsida; order Sapindales; family Sapindaceae; genus Xanthoceras; species Xanthoceras sorbifolium. Next base: position 15,187,563 of record CM010618.1, read on the forward strand.
AAATCATTGTCTTCCTCGCCGCACCTCGCCAGTTGTAACTTATAAGTGTGCTAACTGCTAACATTTTTATTTGTTTTGATTTGTGCTCTTATACCACTTGCAGTAAAAGCTCATTGATATGAATTTTATTTGTTTTGGGTCTTCGTGAGGAGAAAATCTTCACTTACTACCATACACAAATTTTTATGCTTCATGTTTACACACATAATGAATTTTATTTGTTTTGTATCTGTCAATACTCTGTTAATTATATTGCCTACAAGTTGATTATTGTTAGATTGCTTTGATAAGAACACAATTAGTGTAAATCCATCTCTGATCTGAAAACTCACAATTGTGACATAAACTGATTTTTATTTTTGGGTTGATTTAAATTTCTGGTTGAATTTTGCTGGAAATTGGTTGTATCAAACTGATTTTCATGTTTAGTTATGTACTGATTTTTTTTTGTTGAATCATTTTGCTGGAAATTAGTTGTTAACTGAAATTTTTTTTGTTGAATTTTGCTGGAAATTGGTTGTATCAAACTGAATTGGTACTCATGTTTAGTTGTTTACTCATGTTTGATCAGACTGGATTTTTTTTTTGTTTGTTAACTGAATTTTTATTTTTGTTTTTTGTATTTTAAACTCAGATTTGTTATTGGGAAATAGAAAAAAGATGAGAAGTTTACCAAGTGGTCAATCCGACCAACACGACCAATCCGATCAAGCCAAACTGACCAATATTGAATCATTATTTTGACTTGTATTTGTACTTTTATTTGTATTTTGGATTATATTTATACTTTTACTTGTACTTTGGATTATATTTTTATTATATTTAGACTTGTATTTGTATTTTGAAATATTTGGACTTGTATTTGTATTTTGGATTAGTTTTTGGATTATTTAGACTATTGAAGATTATATTTGTATTTTGGATTGATTATTAGATTTTTGTAATGAATTTGTATTTTTTTAGATTTTTGTATTATTAGTTTCTAACCGGTGGTCGGAGCAGATTTGCGGGCTGTGTTGGAGGCATCTTGAATTTGTATTTAAAGTTATTATGTTGATGCATCTTTAATTTTTTTTTATTTTGAGGTGAAGGGAATGAAAATAATCACATATCACAATAGCAAAATGTAATAACAAATAAAATTTTAAAAAATAGATATATAGTGACCAAACAATTGGGACCAAGACATCACCTATAGAGACTAAATAATTAGTCCCTCCAAGATGTCTATAGGGACGAAAAATAATCTGGTCCCAAAACAAAATCTATAGGGACTAATAAATCTGGTCTCGATATGTCACCTATAGCAACCATATTTGTTTGGTCTCAACACAGAATCTATAGGGACCAAAAACTTTTGGTCTCAATACATCATCTATAAGGACTAAAAAATTGTCCCAATAAACATTTTATAAGGACGAAACGTTATTGCTCCCTATATTTCAAGAACTGTGGATTCGTCGCTGTCGCGTTTTTATTGGGACCAATTTGAGTTTTGGTCCCAATAGATATATTGCGACCCACCTATTGGGATCAAATTTGGGACGACTGTTTTTCGATCCCTAAATGCTTTAGGGACCCGTTTCTTACTGTAGGGACCGTAAATTTTGGTTCCAATAGGTCTAATTTCTTGTAGTGAATATAGATGATACATTTTTTTCAAAGTTATATATATATATATATATATATATAATCAATTTATATAAATATAACTTTTCACTAATGATAATTTTATTAAAAAATAAATTCATATTATTTTTTACGGCCAAATGCCATTAGAAATGTAATCCCAAATCTAATAATCTGGTCCCAAAACAAAATCTATAGGGACTAATAAATCTGGTCTCGATATGTCACCTATAGTAACCAAATTTGTTTGGTCTCAACACAGAATCTATAGGGACCAAAAACTTTTGGTCTCAATACATCATCTATAGGGACTAAAAAATTGTCCCAATAAACATTTTATAAGGACGAAACGTTATTGGTCCCTATATTTCAAGAACTGTGGATTCGTCGCTGTCGCGTTTTTATTGGGACCAATTTGAGTTTTGGCCCCAATAGATATATTGCGACCCACCTATTGGGACCGAATTTGGGACGACTGTTTTTCGATCCCTAGATGCTTTAGGGACCAGTTTTTTATTGTAGGGACCGTAAATTTTGGTCCCAACAGATCTAATTTCTTGTAGTGAATATAGATGGTACATTTTTTTCAAAGTTATATATATATATATATATATATAATCAATTTATATAAATATAACTTTTCACTAATGATAATTTTATTAAAAAATAAATTCATATTATTTTTTACGGCCAAATGCCATTAGAAATGTAATCCCAAATCTAAAGTTACTAATTTTTTCCAAAATTGTCCAATTCACTCTAAAATTTTAGATTATTTCTGACAGTGCTGATGGAGGCCATTCCAACTAATTTTACTGCCAAAAATTCCCGCAAAAAAATGGCAATATTGACAGTTGATCCGATTATTTCTGACGGGAAAAGACGGTCGGTAATATGATATCACTTTTTTAATCCATTTATGATAACATTGTTTTGGCCGTCAAAAGAAGTCACATTACTAAGGGGGATTTTGACCGTCTGAAATAAATCGTTAGTAATGACCACTTTTTTTGTAGTGCGTATTGATGCTTATGTCATACCGTGTACTATCAATATTAAACTTCCGATATATTAACTCAACCAACCCTGTAAGTTTCAACCCTTTAGAAACCAGTACCATAACCAGTGAACCACCAATATAATCTAGACCATCCCATTATCTATTATAGTTGAGTATAAGTCTACGGGTATTCATTTCCTAAAATAAGAGATAAATATTTAGAAAATATAACATTTCACAAAATCATTAATAAAAATTTCACTAATAATGCTTCACTCCAAACATTTCAGTAACAACATTTCATTGAAAACAATTACTCCATAAACATTTCACTAATAGACATTTTCACTAACATACATTTCACTAACCTACATTTCACTAATCAACATTTCATTAACCAATATTATTACCAAACATTTCACTAACCTACATTTTACTAACTAATGTTTCACTAACCAACTTTTCACTAACATATTTCATAACTATTAAAAACTTTCAAAAATAAACCCCAATATCACCCAAATTCTTTCAACCACAAATCAAACATATTATACAAATAAAATAAAAAACTTAAAAAATCCATAAAATACATTTTAAATAAAATACAAAAAATTTCATAAAATTACCTCCAAGTTTTGATTTTATTGATATAATAGAGTGGATAAAGACAAAATGATCAATGTTTGAAAAATAAATGAGTGTAATTAGCTTTCATAAAAAAGACAAAAAAAAATTAAAAAAATTGACAAAATAGAGACAGTAGAGTGATGCTGCCATAGAAGGAAAAATAAATAAATAAAGGGGTTGAGTCGGCCCAAACAAAAAGGTGTATTTGCTAACTAAGGTATAGTGTAAAATGGGTTTTTTTTTTTAATTTTTAATGGGTTTTTTTTTTTTGTAATTTTCAATTTTTAGGGACTTTTTATAATTGTCCAATCAGAGAGGGTGGTTGAGAGATATTTATATTTTTTTTTATCAAAGTGGCTAAAAATGATTATTTTTTCATACGTGGCTAAAAATAATTTTTTTAATAAATTTTAGGTCATTTTTAACAATTTTCACTTACCTTATATGTTATGGGTAATTGCAATAACTCCCCATGTATATAAGTATAATTGTACAAAAATATGAGAATAATTGATAATAACAATAACTCCTCTTTGACCGGTTAACTAACCGTTGATCACAGTTAGTCATTAACGGTCAAAGGGATAAAATAGTCATTTTAGAAAAAAAATTTAAAAATGGACCATATGAGATCTGATCTATTAGATGAGATAAAAATATCTTCATCCAATGAACCAGATCATCTAGTTCATCACCAAAAAAAAAAAAAATCAAATTTTTTAAAATTTTTTATTCACAGATCTACTTATTCTTTCAATTTTTTTTTCTTTTTTCAATTTCTTTCTTCATCATTTTTTTTCTCTTTTCCTCCATCTTCTTCTTTTTATTCTTCATCTATCTTTCTCTTCTTCTTTTTATTCTTCTTCTTCCGAATTTTTTTTTTTTTGAATTCTTCTTCTTCTTTTATTATTTTTGTTTTGTTCTTTCTCTTCTTTCTTCTTCTTCTTCTTTTTTTTTTTTGGATTTTCCTCTTCTTCTTCTTCTTCTTTTCTTTTTTTCCATATTTTCCTTTCTTCTTTCTTCTTCTTTTTCTTTGTCTTTTTTTTTTTTCCAGATTTTTTTATTCTTCTTCTTTTTTTTCTTTTTTTTTATTCTTCCTCTTCCTCTTCCTCTTCTTCTTCTTTATTTTTTTTCCAGTTTTTTTTTTTAAATTTTTTTTTAAATGACAATTTTACCCCTTTGACCGTTAGTGACTAGCTATGGTCAACGGTTAGTCAACCGGTCAAAGGGGAATTATTGTTATTATCAATTATTCTCAGATTTTTATACAATTATACCTATATACACGGGGAGTTATTGCAATTACCCATATATGTTATTACTTACTACTTACATTAACATCTACAAATGAATACATTAGGTGTAAAATTAGGTAGATAAAAGAATTAATTATTAAAAAAATTAAAATTAAAATTAAAATTGTCACATGTAAAATAGTTAGGTATAAATATATTATGTAAATAAATTATTATCTAAAATAATTAAGAGAAAGTTAAAAAAATAATTTATGAAGTAAAAAGATAATAATATATTTATTATTTGAAAATTGTAAAATGGAAAATGCAAGAGTTGTGAATTTATGGAGATGGAATATTCTATTTTGGATCTCCATTTTAATGAAAAAAATATAGAACCATTGGAGATGGCCTGAGAAGGGGACTATGGAAGACAAATTAGAAAGGGGACAAAATAAGTCCCAACTTTTGAATAAGAATAGATAGTGAAGTAAAGTAGATATTTTTTTGTGGGCCCAGGATTGTTTAGTCCCACTTAAAATAGTCCAGTGATACACCAAAGATAAAGACTTAATCCTGCCCGGTCCAAACCAGTCTCATATACCAAACGTACCTTTACCGCCTTGTCATATTGGACAGTAGTTATCTATTATGATTTATTAGTATAGCATCACCCAAAAAAAATATATATATATATATATAAAAAAAACATGTTCATTTAATTCTAACTTGTTTTGCGTTATTTTTATTAACTCCAATAAATATGTGAAATTAATTCAAACTAGTTAGAATTTTTTAATCTCAAGTTGTTAATGATTGTAAAAGACTACAATATTTTCTTAGAATTATGATTATTGGGCTGTTATGTAACTTAATTAAACCCAATTAGGTTATTTAAGCCTAATATTAATGGGCTGAAGTTGTGTTAATAACACTGTGGGTTCTCAAACACTATTTCATGAGGAATTTCCTTATAATCTAGTATCCGAAATTAGAAATTTCAATGATTTTCCTATTTCCATATGGATATCGAATTAATTGTTTCCATTATAGGTCTTCTCCTCTCTCACTAAAAATCTTATAAAAAAGGGTTTTGTCTCTTAAATCTATTGCTTCGATTTTCTTTTCTAGATTTTAGAAAGTATTCATATACATTAATATGTCAGATGATCCTACTCTTGAAATCTGTGAGAAGGAGATAGTGTTTAATCCTGAAGGTATGCGGGTACTCGCCATTGATGCAAATGTTGTTTCCCTTGCATACCTTGTTGCTGTACTCAAAAAGTGTAAATACCAAGGTAAGTTGTTTTTTTTTCTTCTTCTTTTTTTTTAAACTATTACAATAAATTTGGGTACTCGCCATTGATGTAAATGTTGTTTCCCTTACTTACCTTGTTGCTATACTCGGAAGCCAACCTCATCTTATCGTTTTTCTTTTTTTATATGCATGTGTCATGTGTGATTAGTAGTTATTTGAAGAGTTTTCATGGTTGGCTGAAGAGTTTTATAAGTTTGGGTTTTAGGATGCCAAAATCATCACGTACATATAATTTTGAACTCTTGAGCATGTAAAATCGGCTCTAGGGTTTTAGGAGTGCCAGGAAGATTAGGCCTTTCAATCTTCGATTCTTTTTCAAAAGTTTTTTTTTTATATATATATATAAAGTTACTACTTTTAAGCTTATAGATAAATATCGTAAAACAAATTTTAAATTAAAATAGTTTGGTAAATATCTTAAACGAAATTTTAAAAAAATTTGTCATAACTATAAATTTTTATCTAAAACAGAATCTTAAAATATTAAAAAAAAAATTATATAAAAAGATAAAACATGCTTTCCCAGAGATTATAGGATTCTGCGGGGCGTTTGCTAAGAGGGTTTCGGGAATTTTTTTGTTATCACGAAAAATAAATAAATAAATACATGATTGAAACAAAAGGTGAAATTCAATATTCATACTTTTTCTTTATATATTGACTTCTTTTTTTTTTTTAAAAAGTAATATTCTTATGTTATTTATTCAAATTAGTAATTAATAATTCTCATATGTTGAATAATATATAATTATGTGATAATGGTATGCCAAACAGTTAAAAACAAAATATTTAATTAATCACTGTCAAATACATCTCATTTCCACAAAAAAAATTAAAATAATCATATATGGGCTAAAGATTTATTTTATGAGCCTTTTAAGATTTATTAACACTAAAATGAAAATCTATTAGTCGGTGACGGGATAAAAGTTAGTTTAATAGCATGTCTCTCACTTTTGTACTTTAATTTTTGAATTAATTATAATAATTAAAAAAAATATCTCATAAATAGATTAATTTATCTAAAGAGTCTTCACAAAAGTCCTTCAGATAAGTCTAATTTTATCAAGAAACTCATTTCAAATCAATTTGCATATTTTGAAAACAAAAATGCTAAAAAAATAAATAAAAATCTTAGTCTTATTTGTGACTGCAAAATCCTTACAAATTCTTCATATTATAATACCATTATTTACAAGATACTTTCAACTTGTTGAAATTTATTTTGAGATGTTCAAGTATATTCTTTAAGATTACTCATTTAAGAGATCGAATAATGGCATAAAAGACGAACTTGATGATAAAAGATGAATAATGACATATATAAATAATGATGTGGGTGTGAAAATTTTATAACTGGTTTGATTTTCCTTGTTCGTATAATTTCTTTTTCTTATTGAGGGAGAGATGATACAAAAAATGTTTTTATTGATGTGAATGTGAGGAGGTGATGAAGTTAATAAAAATATGCAATTTTTGACTTCCATATTAGCATCTATTAAACTATGGATTTTCCAATATGATATGCATGCAGTAACAGCAACCACAAAAGCTGATGAAGCACTTGAGATATTGAGAAATAGCAAGGTAAAGTATGATCTTGTGACCACTGATGTTGTAAGGCTTGACATGGATGGCTTTCGACTTTTGGAAATTGTCAGCCTCCAAATGGACGTCCCTGTAATTCGTAAGCATGTCTAACTTCACATCAGCATTTTTGTTTATTAAACAAACATATTAGGAGTCTGCCCAAATTAATCATTACATGTGCAGTCCAGAAGTCTTTTAGGACTTGCAGAGATTAATCTATGCATTTTGTTACTGCAGTTGTGACAGCAGAGGACAGCCAAAGCAGCATCATGAAGGGTATAAAGCATGGGGCTAGAGACTACCTATTGAAACCTGTTAGAATACAGGAAATCAAGAATATATGGCAACATGTTGTGAGGAAAAGACTATCTCGTACTACTACTCCTACAAGTAGAGAAATCAATTTCAAGATCGAAGTATCGGAACCCTCAAAAAACCTCGAGGAAAAAGTTATAAACAACGAAGGTGATGATGTGATGTTGATGTTGATGTTGATGAAGAAGCGAACAATAACTCTGACGGTAACTCTTCGTGTCAAAAAAAGGCCAGGTTGATATGGTCACCGGAGCTCCATAGTAAGTTTGTCAATGCTGTTCAACAACTTGGAAATGGTAGGTCTTTTTTTTTTTTTTTTAACACTGCATAATATCACATCTTTACTGGTGCCAAATTTATAAATTATAACTTGTCTGATATTGGTTTATTATAAGCATTAATGTCATGTTTATTTTCCTGATAATTACAGTGGTCCATCCAAAAAAGATACTTGAAATTATGAACGAACCAGGTCTCAGTAGGGATCAGGTTGCAAGTCATCTGCAGGTGAGTACTTCAAATTTTTAAACATGGCGAATCAAATTTCCTCTTAAAATGATCTGATATGGAAATTTATTTATTGCATATTTTGTTAATAGAAATACAGAAGGATATTGAAGAAGCAAAAGGAGCAAACAAGCCAACTTCACTTGAAAACTTCAAGTTTCATGGATATGAAATCTACACTATGTTCAGCTAGAAATCAAGAGCTGTTACAACTTCAACAACCCCCGAATCAAAGTCAACCATGGATGATGCCCGACGTTGCCATGCCAGATTTCAAAGAATTGAACTTTTCACCAACATTTCTCTCAGCCATGCAGCTGCCTGATGGATACATGGGAAATTCGTCTCTGTCGTCTTCTGGTTATAATGTTCACAGTGAACCTGCAGCTGCAGCTTCAAGTAGTTTTCCGTTTTGTTCGTATAATTCTAATGCTTGTTTCAGTCCACCACCTCAAGTACCTGGGCATGCTTCGGTTCAAACGGGTGCAATATTGCAACATGCAATTGCCTCTAGACTTGGTCAGAATTCTTCTTCTCGTATTTACTTATTTTCTCTCATGTGAGCTTCCCTACTTGTACACATTAAGTAATCATTTAATTTTATCTTTTATTTTCTTTTGGGGCCGAGAAGAGGGAGGATATATTGTCAACCACCTCTCAAATTCAAGAGGCCAACTCAATGACTATCCAAAGAATGTGCAATATCCGACACTGAGGGAATTAATGAAGAACAATGAGAGTAATTTTATGCAGCAGCAACCTTCTGATGAGAAATCACAACATATCCAAAGCAGTTTCCATCACAACTATTCCAGTCCTGATGATGACCTTACTGAACTTGTAGAACAGGTAAAAAAAAAAAAATTATGTTTTCGAAATTGGTTTATTCTTATGTCAACAAAATGTGTTCTTTGGAACTTAATTTTGATATGGACCTCTACCTGTGTTTCTCAATGCACATGAACATTATTAACTTTGATCTCTATCTATTTGTTTTTAATTTTTTGTTTAATGCCCTTTATGTTGCAGTTCGCTAACGATGAGCCCCCGAGGTTGTGATCTCTTTAGAGAATTTTATCGAAACGTTTATTACAAGTAAGTATTAGATTTCATGTCCATGCTTTTTCTCCATAGAGTGGCTCCGGAGTGAGTATGAGGCCAAGGTGTATGTAGATTAGATGATCATCATTTTCGGATAACTTTTTTATGTAAACATAGAACAGATTCCTCAGTATATATAAATATATAAATGCAAGACTGATGATTTAGTTAATATGTAACCCAAAAGACATGGATTGAGTACCAAAAAGGACAAATGCATGCATCTATAGTACTCATCAAAGAAGAGTTAAAAATCATGATTTATATTAAAGCACAATACACTAGTTGAAAACAGAACAAACCAGAGAACATGGTAGCTCTCTAGCTACATAATATGAAGATAATTATTTTAAGAAAAGATAAATTAAAGGAGAGCATCTGTCCATGCGCCTGCTGCTGATTAAACAATAGGCTTGCGAACGAGAACAACGGAGTTGATGACATCATTAGTGGGATGGAAGATGGAGAGAACCTCAAAATCCAACAAGTCATACTCTTCCACCACAGGGTACAAGAATGCTCTTGCCCCTTTTGCACTCCTCACAAGCAGAGCTCCTCCTGCCTTCATATACTTGCTTATATGCCCAAGAATCTTCATTTTGTCTTTTTTACTCATCCCAACCAGAGCTGCCAAACATATGCAATCATATTCCCCTAACTTCTCTTTCACATCCATTATGTCCTGAGTCAGGAACTTCATTCTCTTCACGAACTCAGCATCGGAAGCAACAATCCTGCCAGCTACATCATTGGCTGCCTCATCAATATCAAAATTATCAAAGTGGGTGGATTTCATGTGATGTGAAGCCATGATTATAGAAGTAAGCGGCATTGGACCCGAACCCACGAAGGCTACCTTCTTTGGTTGCACCACACCATTCTCACTGAGTATCCCACATTCCAAATTGGCTAGCTTGACATAATTTCCATAGTAAGGAAAGAGATTGAGATTGTTTAAGGGTTGCGGAATTTTCGTCAGGAACGTTGCAAACTCAAGCTCCAATAAGCCTTCTGCGCGACCACAAAGGACTATGAGGCTTTCACGCATTTGTTTAACCTCTTCGGATAAGGTCTTAATGTCTATGGAAGAAGGGAGCATACATAGCTTGACAAGTGAAGTGAAGAGGCTATTCACTTGCTTTGAGGGCCTCAGTGACTCGAGTTTGGTTATACTAACATGGATTTGCGTAATGCGAGCTATAAGGAGCTGATGATCAGCTGGAAGAATGCGGCCTTCAAAGCTTGGGTTCTGGAGGGAAGCCATTGATGAAATAATGTATAAAATATTGTTGAGGATGGGAAGAGTAAGATTGTGTGTTTGTCTTGAAGAAGAAGGCCTTGCCAACTAGTATTTATACACACAAAGTGTTGTATGTATATATGATTATGTTGGTCAAGACAAGCATGCATGCATGGAGTTCCATGCCACAGGATCTTAACATTGAATATCTATCTATCTATCTATTTCAGTTTTCCATCTTCATTTAAAAATTTGTGTTGATAGTTATATTGTAATTTAGCACACATACACCTAGTAGTTGAGTAGAATACTCGTATTATAATTTGTTTAAAAGGCCAAATCAACACAGCTGACACACACCGTATCTTGGGGATTGCATTCTTTCCACACTACGTGTTACTGTGTGTTGAGTGTTGACTGCATAATTACAATGAAGTTAGAGAGATCCTTTAGACTTTTCATGTTCACACTAGAAAAACTTGAATATTATAATAATGGAGTCAAATGGTCTTCGTGGCATGGACAATGCGGCCTCAAAACTTTCGTTTTAATTTGGATTTGATTACTTCAAATATTGTTTTTTCTGTAGTATGGTGCATAATGATGCTTTCAGAAATGAAAATTGTACACTGTTGTGTTGAGGTAACCCACACGCCTATATTATTTTATTATTCTATTTAACGATCAATGAATTATTGTAAGGTTAGGATGAACATTTTTTATTTTTTTTTTGAAACGAAGGTTAGGATGAACATTGGAACGTACTAACTAACTTAATTTAAATTAACACCATTTATAATTATCGCCTTAGGGCCTAAGGAGGCCATAACCCCCAAGACCCTAATGTTTTACTTTTGGTTATTTACAGTGTAGAGATTAATCTCACTCATATCATATCATATATGTGATCTCCAAAAGCATCACTTGGTTTGATTTTCCGAAAAAATTCAAAAACAGAAAAAAGAGAGAAGAGATGGATGGAAATCCAAATTTATTTATTTCATTTTTCATTTTTAAATATTTATTTTTGATTAAAATATTAAAAATGAGATTACGGGACGAAAATACCCATATGATTGCTAACTTTAACTTTTTTTTTTTTTTAATAATACAAATACTTCTATTACAGAAGACCAACAAGAAAATTTGGTTCAAGATTGAATCAACAAAAATCCTCCTTAGAGGAAAAGGCTAGGGAAGTAAGAGAACGTGTCATTCCATTCCTTGAACGAGGAAAGGCTTGACAGTTAGAAACTCCTACAATCCTGAAAAGAGCCTTAACATCACAAACAATAGGGTCCAAAAAAGGACTAGGAGAAGAACTTAAAACTCTAGCCACAACATTAACAACATCTAACTCAACCCACTCAATAACCAGGTTCAAATCTTTAGCCAACAACAGCCCCTCCCGCAATGCCAGCAACTCGCCAATCTCAACAGAAAAGAATCTCAATAGCGGCTTAGCTGAAGAAGTAACAATCTTACCCTGCCCATCACGCACCACTGCACCAGAGCCCAACACTGAGGAACCAGGCTTCACTACTGCATCGATATTCAACTTCAAGGCGCCTGCTGGAGGAGGAAGCTAAGGATCGAACAAAGGCTGCCTGGAAGGCTGAGAAGGAGAGCCAAAGACCTTGTAGGTACCTTGAAATTCAGACAGCAAAGAAATCGACCAAGAAACCAAATCAGCATTTAACCTGGGATTTTTAAAATGAATAACAGCATTCCTATTAAACCAAATCCCCCACAAAATCAAACAGAACTCCTCGAACTCTTTTCTCTTAGCCCTAACAAACACCCACAAAATCAACTCAAAACAAGAAATATAGTGCTGCAGTTTAAGGAGGTCACAGAACACAGTTGACTCCCAAATGGCACGCACCGAGCTACACCAAAATAAGGCATGAGCTGAGCTCTCAGGAACATTACCAGACCTAGGGCAACAAGGGTCGATCACAATTTTCCTAAAGCAAAGATTACAGAGGGACGGAATGGCATTATGGCAAACTCTCCAGATGAAATTTTTAATTTTTGGTGGAATGTTGAGGTTCCATAAAGCGAGCCACCATTTAGAATCCGAGCATGAAGAGGAACCTTTGTTAGAAAGTTTTTCCTACGCAACCACTTTATACCAGCTCTTCACAGAATACACTCCATTCTTATCGAAATGTCATACTAGAGAATCCTTACAATTACCAATGCTCAGAGGAATTTTCAAAATATAATCCCTATCCGCTGCTACAAAGAACCGATCAAGCTTATTCATATCTCAAGAGTGGGAAGAGGGAAGAATAAGGGAAGATACCTTGAGGTCTTCTATAGGGGCAGTCGAGAAGGGTCTGAAGGTGGACGCCCTTGGCAACCAAAGGTCCTGAAAAGCCCTGATATCCTCACCATTACCCACTCTCCATAGGAGGCCCTTAAGAAGAAGGCTTATACCTCAAATCAAACTCCTCCAAAGATGAGAACTCCCCTGCTTCAAAGAGACAGATAAGAAATCTCCCTGCTTGAAATACTTTGCCTTAAAGATTCTAGCCGTCAGAGAATCTTTATTCATAACAATTCTCCAAGCCTGTTTGCCTAAGAGGGCCTAGTTAAAAAGAGATAAGTTTTTGAATCCAAGACCCCCACAAATTTTCGGAGAGCACAACTTATCTTTTGACACCTAGCTAATTTTCTTGTTACCATCTGTAGCACCCCACCAGAAACTCATAATCATAGAGCACAGCTCATTGCAAAGAACAGAAGGCAATTGGAAAATGCTCATAGTGAAGGTAGGGATAGCTTGAGCCACTGCTTTGATTAGAACTTCATTCCCACCCATCGAGAAGAGATTACATTTCCACCCTCTGATTTAACGCCAGACCCTCTCTTTAATATCACAGAAGGTTTTCATTTTATTTTTCCCCATCATGGTTAGAAGACCTAGATATTTGTCATTGGCTTAGGCATTAGCAAGGTTTAAGCACTGCAGGATACTGGCTCTCCGATTACCTTCCACATTTGGACTAAAGGTGATGTTTGACTTTTGCAAATTAATTCGCTGACCAGAGGATTTCTCATAGATTTGCAGGATCTGTTTCAACTTCTCACAATTCTGGACTGCAGTCCTGCAAAAAACTATGTTGTCATCTGCAAAAAATAAGTGACTAACAAGGGGACTCCCACGGCTACATCTCATCCCCAGAGATTGCCCATTAGATTCATTGCCTTTAATAAAAGTAGACAAAGCTTCTGCACAGAGGAGGAAGAGGTAAGGAGATAGAGGGCATCCCTGCCTTAACCCTCTTTGCGAACGAATTTCCCCAACAGACTTCCCATTAAATAGGAAGGAGAGTTTGGATGTCGATACAGAATCCATGACAAAGGCACTGAAGTGACTAGAGAACCCCAGCTTCTCCAAGATAATCTCTAGAAAACCCCACTCAACATGGTCGTAGGCCTTCCTCATATCCAGTTTAATAGCTGCATACCCTTTTTTGCCCTTTTTCTATTTCTTGATAGAATGTAGCAACTCAAAAGCAACCATAATGTTGTCAAAAATTAACCGCCCTAGCACAAAAGCACTTTGCTCCAAAGAAATGATGTGGGGCAGAATTTCTTTCAGACTGTTTGCCATAACCTTTGAGACAGTTTTATAGATAACACTGCAAAGGCTAATGAGTCTGAAATCAATCATACGCTCCGGGTTTTTAATTTTTGGAATCAGAACAACATTTGTGGCATTAAACTCCTCGATTGAGCAGCCACCATTAAGAACTTTGAGGCACACACTAGAGACATCCTCGCCGATCACATTCTAAAATTTCTGAAGAAAAAAAAGAGCTATGAAAGCCATCGGGACCAAGGGCCTAATTTGGGCCCATTTCGAAAACTACAGCTCGCACCTCTGCTGGGGTGAAAGCCTCACCTATTCTGCCTGCCATATAGACATCAACTTTACGCTCGAGAAAGAAGGTAGCAGCAGCAAAATCTGAATATGACGGCGGGACGGACTTGAATAAATTTGAAAAATAATCATAAACCACATTGGACATGCCCTGCTCAGACTCCCTATGGACAACCCCCCACCCCTCAATCAAACAATGAGCTAATCAGATTATTCCTTTTTCTAGCAGTCGCTCTTCTGTGAAAAAATTTAGAATTCCTATCCCCTGCAAGTAACCAATCCACCATCGACCGCTGTTTCCAATAGAGCTCCTCATCAGTGAGGAGTCTTTCCAACTCTATCTCCCTAGTCTTAATATCATTGAGAACCTGCACAGATTGCTGTCATTCATACAGAATGTGGATCTCAATCCTTTTTTTATCAATGGTTTTCTTCAGTGATCCAAACTTAACTTTACTCCAAATCTCTAACCTTTCAGCACACATCAGCAGTTTAGCCCTTAAACCTCTACCAGAAGTGGCATTGTCAAACCCTCCCCAAGCCTTGCAGATCATAGAATAACATTTTCATCTTTAAGCCACAACGGTTCAAATCTGAACTTCTGCTCTCTATTACCACTGTTGCTGATGACACCTCTCACAAACTTAGCAGCAATCGGCCTATGATCAGAAAACATAAAGCCTAAATGCTCAACTTTTACTTCCGAGAACAAATCTACCCACGTTTGGGTAGCAAAAAAGCTATTTAATCTTTCCTGAACATTTCTGATACCCCCCTTTTATTATTCCAGGTATACAACGGCCCTAAAACCCCAAATCTACGAAATCACAAAACTCAACAATACTACGAAAATTAAACATACCGAGAACAAGTCTTTCATTCCCACCAAGTTTCTTCTCAAGATGAAGGAGTTTGTAGAAATCTCCACCGCACAACCAATGAAGCCTGTTGACTGCCTTGAGCCGACGAAGGAGCTCCCAAGAATCGGCTCTATGGTTTTGGACAAGACAACCATAGAACCCTGTGAACCTCCATTTAAGATTGTTCTCCATTTTAATCACCACATCAATATGTCCCCTAAAGTATGACAAAACTGAAACATCTCACGTATCATTCCACAAAAGCATCAAACCTTCACCTTTCCCCGCACAATCTACATTCAATCCACCAGCAAAACCCAACTGAACCTTAATTCTCGCAGCCCACTCACCTTTTAATTTAGTTTCAGAAAGGAAAACTAGATTGAGGGATTATTTCCAGATAACCTTCCGGAGTGCCAAGAACGCTCGAGGACTCCCCAATCCTCGAACATTCCAATAAATGATACTCATAGCTCCCGGCGGGCCTGCTCAACAGACTCCGCCAATATATCAGTGTCCGAACATTTCTGTTTCTTCCCAAGCAAGTTCTACTCTAAAGCTTCCTTTCCTTTACGCTTCCCTCCAGGATCTAACATAATCACCTCACTGAAAAATATTCCAGCATTAATACCCAAAAAATTCTGAGAAAGGGATCTCTTAACTGGCTTACGACCCCTTCTGGCGTAATGCCTAGCTAGTAACATCTTCTGGATTGGGCTTGGACAACTTGGAATTAGCTTTTGTAAAGGGCTCCCCCTAATTAACCTTTTCCATTTCTTGAGATTAGGCCTAGTAAGGAAAGGCTCAATCATAGCAACATCTTCTTTTAGAGGCAACCGAACAAGCCTCAATATTCCGACTAAACTTACCATCGCCTTTGTCAGAAAATGTTGGAACAGAGAACAAAGTTCTACTGGCACCCTCTGTCCCCACTTCGTCGACATCCTCAATGTCTTTCTGGGCATTCGGTTTAGCTTCTGATTTATCCTCCCCCCTTTGTCGATACTTCGAGCGATCCAAGGGTGATGCTCTGAGCCACAATCCGAATTTTGGTTCAACTCCATCCATGATACTCTTCCTCACCTTACTTTTATGACACTCCCTAAAGGAATGTCCGATGAAACCACATCCATAGCAAAAGTCTGGGAGTCTCTCGTATTTAATCAAAACCGTAATCATAGTGTCATAATTCTCCAATCTCAGCCTGATACCCCTTTTCAAAGGTTTCGAAATATCTATTCTGACTTTGATTCTCAGAAATTTGCCCCATAAGTCTTTCGAATCCATCAGAAAATTGACAATGGTACCAACTTCTTCTACTATTAATCTTGCCACTTTACAATTCATGCACGACAGAGGAATGTTGTATATATGAATCCAGAATTCGAAAAATTGAAATGAAGTTATGAGATTGCACCTGGCCCCACTGGTTTCTCAAGAACAATGAGACTTTTATCGAAGTGCCAGGGGCCCCTGGCCCAGACCATCACTTTATCCTCAAGAGATTGAAAATGGAAAACGAATACATTATCGCCTATCATTTCAATTTCTACTCGACCCACAGTACCCCAGATTTGTTCAATAGTTCCACGGAAAGCCTCACAATTAACTTTCCTCCGAGATAGAATCTTCCCTACCAAGCAATGTTCAACGCTTCTAATGCCATCAGCTTTAATATCTCCTGCAATATCTAAGACTGGACTATCTTCCTCTGATAAAGACAGTGGCTCACAAAGCCTTAAAATTTCATATGTAGCCATGAGAGATAATACACCAAATTCAACACCACCGACCACCACTACCAGACCCACACCCGAAAAAATAACAACAAACTCAGATCCACACCGTAACCCCTAAACCAAGCCAAATAAAGCCACACACAATTAAAATAATATACCCACACACTGCCAAAAAAAGAACCTACACACTGCCAAAATAAGATACTCAATCACCCGAATCCATGTAAGGTCACACCACGCCAAACCCCGCACTGCCCAGTTTCGATCATTCCCAACACTGCCTCAAATCTGCTTCACAACAACTAGACACAGCACCACTCACCTCCAACAAGGTAGCAATACCTAAGCAAGATTATACCCAGCTGGACAATCGGGGGAGACACTGACCGCGCAAGGAAACCCTTAGCAGAACCGCCCCCGCAGTACCTCAAACCCCACCAAAACAGCTCCACCAAGTCACTGGAGATCCAAGACACCCAACCTCAACCAAAATAGAGCACCACAACAGATCCAAGCCCACCAGCAGCACCAGTCGCGCACTGTCAGTGGATCGGAGAAGAAACTGCTGGAAAGGAACCGATCACAACCAGCAGCTCTAAAATGCCTCAGAGTAGAGCCGATCGGAGTAGAAACCAGCAGCTCGATGACACCCAAACTAGAACCGATCGCAACCAACCAAGAAGGAGGAAGGAAAGGAACTACTGGGAAGGAAGTCCAAGGACCCTAAGCTGCCCAGACCTCTTCTTACCGATAAGTGCAGAAGAAGGATATGGAAAGACAAGGGAAGATCGGACAAAGGTCTACCACCACAGAGGAGAAAGAGTTGCCCTAAGGATGACTACTTTTACACATTGTTGCTTCAGAGAAGAAACGAGAGGAAAAGACAATTAACTTTGCGTATTGATATAATCAATAACTTTAACTAAATTTAAATAACGATTAGAGAAGTTAATATCAGTTTTTTGATAAAATTATTTTTGCATGTAAAAATACAAATATGAAGTTATTAGTTTTTAATTTTTTAGTTTTAGAAGAAAAGAAGAAATTTCTTATATGAAATACTTACTTTGTGTGTTAAATATTTTTCACATGAACATAATGAGAAAAACATTTGTACGGATTTTACCAATGCTCCCGTCATTGACGGAAATTTTGTATTATTTGAGTTAATATTTTTATCAAAAGTTCGACTTCCCATTTTTTTAATGTATATGTACTGTTAAGGAAAAACAATTATGTTTTTATAATACAGAATTGCCCCATAATGACTTCAAGGTCCACACGTGTATGATTTTTTTTTTTTAAAAACAAAAATTATTATTATTTTTTTAAGGTGAAACATGTATGCAGATTTGATCATGTTTCAGTAGGTTCAAATTCATTTTGCTAATCACGTTTAATTTTGGAGAAATATTAGACATTTTAACTTTTGCATTCCAATTATATTTTAATTAATAATGTGATAATTAATGAATGGATTTATATTAGTAATAATTTATCTTACTTAATATATGAATTCATTTACCAATTAATAATATTGATTGAGATTCAAGTTGGGATATAATACAGGATGTTTACTGTTACTCTTATATTTGTGATGGCAAATATTTAAAAATATAGCTGCTAGATTTCTAAAGAAAATAGAAGAATTCCAAACCAAGTTCCAACATTGAAGAAAAACACCACACATAACTTTCATTGAAAAAGCACACTAATAATCAATAGAACTTACAAAAATCGATCAAAATATAGAAAATGAGTACAGCTCTTTAGTTCTTCTCAAATTTCAGGAAAAAAAGAAAGGAAACAAACAAACACACACGAGGCACAACTATTCATTCTCTCTAATAGGATAGGATAATATTGATTGAGATTCAAGTTGGGATATAATACAGGATGTTTACTGTTACTCTTATATTTGTGATGGCAAATATTTAAAAATATAGCTGCTAGATTTCTAAAGAAAATAGAAGAATTCCAAACCAAGTTCCAACATTGAAGAAAAACACCACACATAACTTTCATTGAAAAAGCACACTAATAATCAATAGAACTTACAAAAATCGATCAAAATATAGAAAATGAGTACAGCTCTTTAGTTCTTCTCAAATTTCAGGAAAAAAAGAAAGGAAACAAACAAACACACACGAGGCACAACTATTCATTCTCTCTAATAGGATAGTATGTTAACGGATTGGGAGGTAAATTTAGCCAACACAAAATCAGAAAGTCAACACACTACTGTAAACGGTATTTTATCTCTCTAAACTCTATCAAGTCGTCAGTGCTTGAAGATAGAGAGATAGAGAGAGATTTTAGCATATATAAGCTTGGTTTTTGCTTGGGCGGTAAGTTGACTCTTTGATTTTAACTGTTGTCTAAATTTTACCGTCAACTTTTTCAACGAAAGATAGGCTTACGAACGAGAACAGAGCTCATAACATCACTAGTGGGATGAAAGATGGAAAGAGGCTCAAAACCCAACAAGTGATGCTCCTCCACTACAGGATACAGAAAAGCACCTGCCCCTTTTGCACTCCTCAACAGCAAAACTCCACCTTCCTTCATGTACTTTCTTATATGTCCAAGAATCTTCATTTTCTCTCCTTTAGTTATCCCAACCAGAGCAGCCAGAAATATACAATCATACTCTTTTAGCTTCTCTTTCACTTCCATTATGTCACAAGTCACAAATTTCATTCTCTTCTCGAACTCACCATCCGAAGCAACGATTCTACGAGCCACATCGTTGGCTGCCTCATCAATGTCAAAATTATCAAAATGAGTTGATCTCATGTGAAGTGAAGCCATAATGATAGAACTAAGAGGCATTGGACCAGATCCCACAAAGGCCAACTTCTTTGGTTGCACCACACCATTCTCTTTGAGAATTCCATACTCTAAGTTGGCTATCTTGATGTATCTATCATAATAAGGGTATAGATTGAGATTATGTAAAGGTTGGGGAATTTTGGCTAACATTGTTGCGAATTTGATCTCCAATGAGCCTTCGACGCGACTACATAGAGTTATGAGACTTTCGCGCATTAGTTGAACTTTTTGAGGTAAGACGTTAATGTCAATAGAACAAGGTAGGGTACATAATTTTAGAAGGGAAGCAAAAAGGCTATTGACTTGATCCGATGGACTTAGAGAGTCAAGCTTGGATAAGCTATCATGGATTTGCTTAATGCGAGTCACAAGGATCTCATCTTGAATTTGGTTTTGGAGGGAAGCCATTGATATGAAATACCTAATATGAGAATGCAAGAGCGATATAAATTGCCTATTTGTCTTGCCAAAAGGACAGACAATACCTGTATTTATAGAAGCAAAAGATTGAGTGTACGTTTGTGTTCATGCAAGCAAATGGTGTTGATATCTCTTGTAAATGTCTATCGGCCAAGCTGGCCTGTATTTTCTTGCTATAATATATTAATTAACATTGACGAATATCTACTTATTTAATTTATTTTTTTTTTAAAAAAAAAACAAGCTTCATTGGTCCACCTAAATTGTTTTTTAACACCAAAATATATCTAATTGGCAAAATCAAAGATGATAATTCAATTTTTTTATGTATGTGTATAAGACTTCCATTCTCCAATATTGGTATGAGCTTTTTACAACATGAACATATATATAATTTAAAGCTTGTAATTAAGTAACTTATAAAAGAAACAAATTGCAAGGAAATAATATTATATATTCACTACTGATCATTATTGAAATGGTGATGTTGAAAAAGTTTTCTTATAAAAACTCATCAACAAAGTTCATATCTGAAATTTGTATATTGGTACTTATTTTATTATTATTATTATTATTATGTTTTATGTACGCATAAAAACTGAAGGGGGAAATCAAGCATATGTGAATATATATTGGTCTTGGTCTTTATATTTGATCAAAGGATACAATACAATATATCTTTGGAGATTGTATAAACTATTATGTGTACGTACGTGATGTGTTTTCTGAGTCAAACTTGTTTAATTTGGCATGGCAAATGCCTTTGATTTTTCCTTAATTGGTTTCTTTACAGCAAAAGAATGTGCCTTCCATCCGCTACTTAATTAATTAATATATATGCTGACCCAACTTATTATTATTAGTATAATATGATTAAGTGACACCAAATTCCAAAAATCAGGTAGGTATATAAAGTGACATAATATATATGTTGGGGGGAGCTTAATTGTATTCTTTTCACACCACGCGTCATGTATTATTGTGCATATACATTTGAAGCTAGCAGATCCCAGAGACAGTGCCTATTCACACTACGTACAAACCTTATAATAGAACGAATAATAATTGTATATTTTGGGGGGTCAAGGGTCTGTGTGCAGCATGGCCAATGCCTGAACCTTTTCGGTGGATTTTGAGTTTTGAATTGGACCTGATTATTTGAAAAATATTTAGTAGCATGGTGTATGTATGTATGTATCTAATAAATTAATGTATGAAAATTTTTTCTAGTTTTCTAAAAAGTTGGTAATCAATCATTTAGGCTTACAAAGGATATGCTGATAGTGTCATTGCAAGCATAGTCTGGTGGTAACCACATCTCTTTCCCCGTTTGAGCTCTCCTCCCCCAAATTAAAAAAAAAAAAACGGATATACTAAGAAGTACAAGAAAAGTACTCTTCTACAACGGGTATTGCCGGTTGTAGAAGATAGTGTGATTGACAACAGGCAAAACCCATAATAAATAACCTTTTTTTACCACAGGCTATGTCAGTTATCAATACTTTAAAGACAACGGGTAATTCCCGTGGTAGATGATGTAAATGATAACGAGTAAAGCCCGTAATAAATTACTTTATTACCACGGGTTTTACCTATTGTTAATACCAACAGACATTGCGCGTAGTAAATATTTTGATTTTTTTAAAAAAAAATTATTTTAATTGAATTGGTAAAATAAAATTTGATTTCTTAAAAAAAATAAACTAATAATTTTAAATGATTGAGCATAATATAATTTTCATACCACGCAAATTGTAAAATTATATAGATAAAAAAAAGTTCTCCCCTGTGAGCTTTTTCTAGATATTATGTAAACTGCATTGAAAATAGTTATTAAAAATATCTAGAATACCCAAATCATAGCAAATAAATGCAGTATATTAGGTTTGTGTTTGAGAAGACATATATACAACTCTTTAGTAGAATGTTTAAGTTACTGATTATGGGATGAAGAACTAACAAATAAATAAAACAATACTGAGTTTATTTTTTCAAACAATACTGAGTTCCAAATTGGGTTCTTCGAAGAACCTAAAACTCTTCCCAAAATTTTTTTTTTTTTTTAGATCCATTTTTCATATTGAATCTCAACCGTTCATCAATCTTGATAGACGGTTGAGATTCAATCTAGAAAATGGATCTAAATTAATTAATTTTTTATTTTTTATTAATTTTATTATTATTATTATTTTAATTTTTAAATAATTTTATTATTTTATTTTAATTTTTTAATTTGTTATTTAATAAAATAAAATAAAAAATTGAAAAAGATGAAAATACCCCGACACTGTTAAGTTTGACTAAATTCAACTAACGGTAGGGGGTATCATTGTTAATAAATGATAAAGTTGATTCTAACTTTAGTTGATCAAACCTCAGAGATTGTGGGTACAATTAGCTCTAAAATTTATATAAGAACCGGACGGCTTGACCATCGAAACAAAGAGAAGTTTATTATTTAAACATAAATATACGGTTAGTAGGGGACATATGTAAAGAGTCTTCCATTCCAAAGTACATGATCTATTTTAAAAACAAAAAGTAAATAAGACGTGGTACAAAAAAAAAAAAAAAAAAAAGTAAACAAGACGACAAAAAATAAAAAGCAAATTACATATTGCCTACATGAGGAAACCTAGGGTAGATAAGGTGTAATTTGCTATTAAAAAATAATGTAATGCAAGTATAATAATTCCATGAATGGTATTTAAATTTAAGCCGTCTCTTCAGTTTTAAAGAGTTAGATTCATCTATAAATGATTTTGAATTAAATATATCAATCACATCTTGTTTCAATTATCTTCTCAAAGTACGTCTCTTAAATTTTATAAAATCTTAAGGATATAATTATAGACCACGAAATTGATAGGGTGATGACTCGGACACTACAACCTACAAAACCAAATAATACGTGACTAGTAGAATACTTGGGATACCGGGACGGTGCCGGTCAAGTACGCTCCAACGGTCAAGTCAGTAGATTGTAGCAGAGAAAGTATAAAATGTAAAGAGAAAGTAGAGATACTTCCTGTATACCAAGACTCAATCGTCGATAATCGGAGTTTCAAATGAACGGAGATCGCTAATGGTCGGAGTTGGCTGAAAAGCGCAAGGAGAACGTAGAGGATGAATAGTAAAAGTGATTGTTGTCAAATAAAAAAAAAATGTGAACCCCCACTCTAAGTGAGGGTTTACGTATTTGTAGGCATGTGATTCACCAGTTGGAGGGTGGATCACCCACCCTAATATTTCAGCCAAGATCAAGGAGATTTTGATTGCCTCCTTAACTCAGTTTATCAGACTTCAAAATGAGAAGTCTAATGGTTATGGGCTTGGGTTGACCAGTCATGGGTCAAAATACGAGCCTTGCTTTGGGCTTGGATCATATGTGGATCCAAGTTGTAAGTTCTAATAAGCTTTGGGCTCTGAAGAAGGCTGGCTTATGTAATTGGACTTTAAGCCTTAAGATGTTTAGTTTGGATTTAAACTTTCTTAGATGGATTTAACTGATTTTGGCCACTATAAATATCATTAATTTTAAATAAATTCGACTCATTAATATAATTTAATATGAAATTAAGAATAAACAGATCAAATATGAATTTGGCGCGCACACACATACATGAATATTGAATAAAGAGATTCAAAATCAAACTAGGAATAAAGAGATCCAACACACACCTACTTTAGGGACACACATACATAACTAGTTTAGGGGCATTTTTATAGTTACCTTTTTTTCTCCAAAACCTAGTCAACAATCTATAGCTCGGCCTAGCCCAAGCCTAGGTCTGCCCATATGGATTCATATTTCATAAGTTCGGGGGTCATGACTAAAATGATGGTAGAGATCAAGAAAGAAAATAAAAGAAATAAAACACTATCACTTTTTTTTCTTTTTCTTTTTTTTTTCTTTTGGATTTTCACCGCATTATTAAAAAAAGTTGTAAAGATAAAAATATCCTTTCTATTGTTAAATTTAACGAAATTTAACTAACAGATATTTGTTTTATATATATATAAAAAAAAAAAAAACCATTTCCGCTTATTGAAAAACATAGTTTAGGGGTCTGACTGTAATTCATTATATATATATATATGTAAAAGAATGTCTCCGCCAACCGCCATGCGCCATGGTTCCAAGTAAGTTCCACCATGCGCCATGGACACTATGAGATCGCTGGCAAGCATGAACAAGAATAGTAGGTATATATGGGTTTGTGTACTGAAGAAAATTTGCATATGAAAAATAATAGCAGATTGTATTTAAGGAGACAGTTGGGTAGATCAACTAACCTTTGGTGCAATTCATTGAAGACTGCTTTAAATGATATCCTGGATGCAAGGCCACCTGGAACAACCTAATCTATTATTCTAGTAATATGTATACAATAATTGCACAAAATTGTAAATGTTTCATTTTATTAATTTTATAGCTAAGTCCTAATATTTATCATAATTAAGAGTTAGGGTTTAAGTCCTAATATTGTTCATCTTAAATTGAGTATTAATTATATAATTAGAAAATATTTTTTTTGAAATGTGAGTTCATATGTATACATCCACTCATAGTTCAAATAGTTAGTGCACCTTCATTTCACCTTAATAGTAAAGGCTTAAGTCCCATCATGTGTACTTACCAGCGTGTGTGAGTAGTTTTCTCCCCTTAATATAGGAGTAGATGTCACCCGTTATAGAAGTAGATATTCGAATCATGCGAAGTTGAGTTCATTTTCTAAATATTTATTTAGCGGACCTACTAATTAATTATGTGTGATCTAAAAAAAGAGGTGGTTTATATAGTTACTATTCTTGAAAATGTGCTCTAAATAACAGCCGGAACTACAGATTTTGATAATCGTTTGCCTTTTTCCCCTATTTGGTGTTCATCAAGTAGACGAAAATGTTGGAAGAGTAAATACTATAACCAAACAGGCCTATAGATGGAAGCATCAACAATTTGGTGGGATTTTTTTTTATTATTTATTTTATAAGTTTCCAACTTCGTGGACGTTGTTGAGACCAGTAGTACATGTAGTAATATAAGTCCATTTGCAGTCCCTACAAATTAGAAGGTTGTTGGTGTTGAGAAAGCTAAGTGATGGATCATCGACCAAGACACATGGATCTGACCTCGATACAGAAAATTGAGGCTTTTCTAAGGCTTTGTGCGACGTTTTTCTTAGGCTTAACAGCTTGTTTGCATGGACTCAATACTCAATTCAAGCTTATATTTTACATTCGTATAAGAATTACTTTCAGGGATTTGCAAGCCTTCGAGTAAGCTCTGATCTCTCTTTCTCTCTCTCTTTCTCTGCTATCTCCATCTCTATCTGATCAGTTTTGATCTGGCTGCATGCTTTTAAGTATAAATCTTGGTTTTGATTGACAGGGATATGGTGTACGTTGCATCTCTAGCTGCGGCTTATAATCTGCTTCAGCTGAGTAGATGTATCTTCTCAACTTATTGCTTGAAAGGAAACTTGAACAAGTCTAGCAAATATCTGGCTTGGGTTTGGATTTGTTACTTATTGGACCAGGTATATACACACACATGCTATGCTATATGTGTGATCTTGTGATATTAGAAACTGTTTGATATTGAAAAGTTCAAAACATTATAGATCGATGGGGAGTGTGTATATATAATATTTAACTCATATGATGAGTAAAACTCTTTTCGTAATATGTAATCTTATCATATGGTTCTTGTGATGCATATTTTAACAGAATTTAAGAAATTACAGACGGTTTACTACTGAAAGTTTGAAAAATACAACTTTTTGAAAACACAAAACAATAAAGATTTTTTCGTCCATAGGCAGGTGGAGGATGTTCTGGAAAAAATAAAAGATACAAGACAGCTTGTGTGTAGATTTTGTTAAAATGGTGCATGGGAGGAGTAATCTAGTTGAAACTTAGTAATAGTAATAGTAAACAAATTTGCTGTACCGCAGCGTTTACCTCCTAAGCGTTATTAATTGCATGTTGAGGCGACATTCATTTTTGTCCCTATCTTTTATAGAATTATCATTTTATAATCGATTTTTTTTTGCTCACGTAATTTTCAGCTTTTTAAAAATCTATAATTTTAGTCATTTTAATCAAATTTTTAACAGTTAAACGTGATAGAATATGCATATTAATTATTTTGCCTTTAATTTTAAATAATTAGGTTAAAAATACGATTTTATCTTTTATTTTTTTAAATTCAACAAATTAACTTTAACTTATACATCCAATAAGAATTTAACATGTATCAATAAAAAAATTAAAAATTATAAAATACACAAAATTTATAAGAAAAGTGCTTCAATATTAAAAATTAATTAATTAACACTAAAATTAAAAACCTTTAAAAATATAAAAAAAAAATCAGTGCAATGATAAATAATTTATGAAAATTTAATAATTTAAAATAACACTTCAAATTAATATTAAAATATAAATATAAAAATATATTTTATATATGAAAATAAATTAAAAATAAATTATTAAAGTAATAAAAATTTAATTTTTTAAAAAAAATATTAGGAGAGGAGGTATTATTATTTTTAAAAATTATAAACTTGTAATTATTATTTTTAAAAATAATATAAATTATTAAATGTAATTTTAATTATTTTTGAGAATTATTTTTTTCTATTTTCTATTTTTTTAGTTGTTATTATTAGAATTTAATTTTTATTTAATAATTTTTTATTTATTTTTTAACCTTAATTTTTATTTTTATATTTAAAAACTGAAATATTTCTAATACCATTAAATTTGACTAACTGTTAATTAATATAATAATTAAATTAATAAATTTAAAAAAAATATTAGAGACTATATAAGTTAAAAAAAAAATATTGATTAAAAAATAATAATAAAAAAAAATAATGTTTATCCTCACGTACCGCGGTGGACCGAATTGGGTTGACCGAATTTCTGGTGGTGCTAGTAGAATATCACAATTTTTCTACCTAGAAATTGCTTTAACTTAGAGGCAGTGATGATGGACAAGAGTAAATAAATTGTCACAATCAGTTATTGGTGGAGCCTCCATCAGTTATTGCACCATTAACTGATTAGGTTTAAGATGTACTTGGATCCTAAGAGTTTCATCTTTTTGAGTTTAAATGTTGTCGAATTCCACATCACAGTGGGATCAGTATAGGACCATGACATGAGTGGCAAGGACCGTTCATAATATGTAAAATTTACAAGTTTTATAGATTAACTGGTACGATAATGTAAATTTTTTAATATATAATTATTTAATTAATATAGTTGTTAGAATTGTCTTAACGAGGAAAATAAAATTTTATCACCGATTATTTTTTTATAGCAAATAAAGAAAAGGGAGAAACATAAATATAGATTCAAATGCATAACCAATACGAATAGTGTATATGTGTGTGTCAAAATATCAAGTTCTCTGTTTTCTCTTGATGTATTTATTATATTGTCTGACAAAAATGCAATACAATCATGTGTTTGAACATGATTGAACAGATAGTAGTATACCTCACATTTGCGACGAACACAGCAGCGGTTGAGCATGCAGTTCTAGCAGTAACAGGCATGAAGACCTTTCAGTGGACGAAATGGTGCAACAGATTTACTAGATTCTGCTTCCAAGCAGGAGGAGCCGTCGTCTGTGGCTACGTAGCCTGCGCTCTAATGGCCTCCGTAACCATCATCTCGGCATTCAATTTGTTTAGGCTTTATTCACCCAAGAAGTTCATGCACTTCAAGCATTCATCCAATTAAGTTTCTACCAAGTTGTCTGACGTTGTTTTGCTTATTTATCATAGTAGTGATATTATTGATGGGCGTAATGAGATTGTAGTATGGTGCCATTTCCCACCAATTTCTCTTAATTATATCCCAAGAAGTGCCAATAGAGTAGCACATGCTCTTGCTAGAATTGATTGTACTATTGTAGGTCTTATGGTTAGGATGGAGAAATCTCCTCTAGCTGTAGACAATCTTGTACTAAAAGGATATCCAAACATCTTGTTCCTTTTAATGATATTCCCTCATTGTCATCTTACCTGAACATTTGATCACCACGAGCTTGTGATCAAATAAAATTATGTAATTGATCTAAGGTATTGTCTGTGCGCATAAACAATAATTAGGTCTCTTTTTCAAAATACCAAAGTTTACCGATAAAACACCAAAATACTGTTTAATTGCATTGTGTAACGAGGAATGCCTATAATTAATAACTCTTTTCAACCTCTACGTCCACACTCTTGTCCTCTACAATCATGTAAATAATAACATTCGCCTATATAAGGTATTGAATATATTTATGCATTCCAAATCAACAACATGATAGTATTTTGTGAATATAAATATTAATATTTATCAGTATTACAAGTTACAACCTGCACATAAAGTAAAGCTGCTGTACAACAAATGTATATCAATTTATCTCTTTACACTCTTAATTATAAAAAAAAAAAAAAAAAGGAATGATCTTATATCATATGGAGCATAAAGTGACAGGTTTAAAGTTAAAACATAATTTTGGACTACAAGCACACAGATTTTGACAGGCTTGAAAACAATTAGAGATGGCTTTATTGTTGCAGAAAAAATGTAAACACTAACTAGGATTGAAAGGACGTTGTCCGTTCCGTGTAAAATTGCCTAATATTTTCGAAGTTACTAAATTGATAAAAACTTCTATAAAACAATCTTATCGCAATCATCTAATTAAAAGTTATTCTATAATAATTTTTTAAATTTTCTTTTTCTTTTAATTGGATGAACGTATAAATGATGCGGCGAGATCATCTCATTTAAGATTTTCTCATACTAGCTTTAACTTTGATTTTTTTTATATCTCAAAATCAAGAGAATACTAGTTACTTAAAAAGGGTCTAGTAGAAGTGAAACCTTATCCCATGAGAGTTATCATCATGACTATCCGAATATAGACATTGAAATTAATTATTGATGCTGTTAATATGTCTTGAATTTGTCCAAACCCATTTGCTAAGCCCAAGTCCATTTGCAAATTATTGGGCTGACCCAATAGAAATATTATGTGCTACAGTAAAACGTGAACAGTGTGCACCGAATACGCGTGAACAGTGACGTAAGCAGTGACGTCAACAGTATGTATACGTAAGCAGTGACGTCAACAGTACCGCGTGAACAGTACCGTATACGCGTGAACAGTAACAGTGAACAGTAACTAAATTTTTCCTATAAATACCTCCCTTCTCTTCATTTGTAAACCATCCAAGCCATTTGAGAGAATTCCTCAAGTGAGTGAATTATTTGAGAGAAAGTGAGCTTGAGATCTTGTGAGAGTATTTATTGGGTGTATTGGGGCTTTGGGTTTTGAGATAAATTCTCTTGTCTTGTATTATCTCCATTTTAGTAAAATTCCTTTGATCGTCTTCGCCCGTGGATGTAGGCTTTAAGCCGAACCACGTAAATTTTATGTCTCCACTATTTCTCAATTTTGTCGTCATAATCATTCTTCCGCTGCGAAATTCCTAACAAACTGGTATCAGAGCTTCCGGTTGTGTTCGAAGCTGCTAAGGCGTGAGATTCTCAAGGAAATTCTTAGTATGCTCTGTGGTTGCAGTATTGTCTGATCTTCCACATCAGAAAAGAATTATTCTTGAGTGTACTGGTTTTGTGGTTGCTGGATATAAGTGTGGTGGTGTGGAAAGTACATGTCTAGGCAAGGTTCTGGCTAAGGAAAGACTTGGTATTTAAGTGTGTCCGTTGTGACCCACCTCTCTTTCCTGGGAACTTACCTGGTGTGCTATTCACTACTACATACACTATTCCAGATTATTAACCAGAAGTGTTGACTGGCGTTGACCAGAGGTGTTGACATCATGACGACGACAAAATTTGATATTGAGAAATTTGATCGCAACATGAGTTTCACCATGTGGCAAGTCAAGATGCGTGCAATCCTGATTCATAATGGTTTGCATCAAGCACTACTAGGTAAAGATAAATTACCTAGTACTATGGATGAGGCGAAGAAGCAGGAGATGGACGATAAGGCCCTTGCTTCCATTCAGTTATGCTTGTCAAATGAAGTTTTGCGAGAAGTCATGCAAGAGAAGACCGCCAAAGATTTATGGGACAAGCTTGAATCTTTGTACGTTACAAAGAATCTCACCACCAAGTTGGTAGCAAAGCACCGTCTATACACACTCAGCATGGCCGAAGGTGCATCTATCAAATCTCACATTGATGAATTCTCCACTATCCTTATGGATTTAGGAAACATGGAGATTTCTTATGATGATGAAGATCAAGCTCTTATGTTGCTTCGCTCACTATCTCCATCCTACAAGCACTTTAGAGATACTTTAATTTACAGTCGGCAAACTCTAAAGTTAGAGGATGTTAAAGCAGCTTTATTTTCAAAGGAGCTTATTGATAAGGAGCTTGGAACAAATAGAAATGACAGCCCAGCAGAAGGTTTACTCGTTAGAGGAAGGACTCCAGATAAAAGTTCTTCTAGCAATCAAAGATCAAGGTCTAGATCAAAGTCTAGACACAGAAATTTAACTTGTAATTATTGCAAGAAGAAGGGGCATACCAAGTCAGAATGCTTCAAGCTAAAGAACAAGCAACAAAACAAAGATCAGAAGAGAGATGAACCCGCTGAAGCCAGTATTGTTCAAAATCAAGAGCAATGTGATCTGCTCTTAGTATGTGCTGATGAAGCCAAAGCCAGAAATGAATGGATTCTGGATACGGCTTGCTCATTCCATATGTGCCCCAATAGAGATTACTTTTCCACATATAAATCGGTGCAAGGTGGAGTTGTATTGATGGGCAACAACCATGCTTGTAAAATTGCTGGAATGGGCACAGTCAAAATCAAGATGCATGATGGAGTAATCAGAACTTTGACAGATGTCCGACATATTCCAGACTTAAAGAGAAATCTTATCTCTTTAAGTACTCTGGATTCGAATGGCTACAAATTCACTAGCGGAGATGGAGTTTTGAAGGTTGCTAAAGGTTCTTTAATTGTGATGAAGGCTGAGAAGATAGGCAAACTGTACATTTTGAAAGGCTCTACA
Organism: Xanthoceras sorbifolium; assembly: GCA_003430845.1. Taxonomy (NCBI): domain Eukaryota; kingdom Viridiplantae; phylum Streptophyta; class Magnoliopsida; order Sapindales; family Sapindaceae; genus Xanthoceras; species Xanthoceras sorbifolium. The sequence goes on from CM010618.1 coordinate 15,218,928, forward strand.
GTTACAGGTGCAGCAGCCGTGTCCACATCTTCCTTGTCTGACTTAGATGTCACCAGATTATGGAATATGAGGCTGGGACATATGAGTGAAAGAGGTCTATCAGAGTTAAGCAGAAGAGGTCTTCTCTGCGGTCAGAGTATATCAAAGCTAGACTTCTGTGAGCATTGCATTTTTGGCAAACAGAAAAGAGTCAGTTTCAGTACTGCAATTCACAGAACTAAAGGTACTTTGGATTACATTCATTCAGATCTTTGGGGGCCTGCACGTGTCCCATCAAAAGGTGGTGCTCGATATATGCTTACCTTCATTGATGATTATTCTAGAAAGGTATGGGTATATTTTCTGAAGCAGAAAAATGATGTGTTTGCCACCTTCAAGCAATGGAAGGCCTTAGTAGAGAAACAGACTGGAAGAAAAATAAAGCGACTCAGGACAGACAACGGTCTAGAGTTCTGTCAAGGTGATTTTAATGAATTCTGCAAAAATGAAGGCATTGTGCGTCACCTTACAGTCAGAGGCACACCACAGCAGAATGGTGTAGCAGAGCGTATGAACAGAACGCTCTTGGAGAAAGTTCGTTGTATGTTATCAAATTCTGGCCTATCTAAAGACTTCTGGGCAGAAGCAGCTTCTACAGCCTGTCATTTGGTAAATCGTTCTCCATCCACAGCAATTGACATAAAGACTCCGGAGGAGTTATGGTCTGGTAAACCGGCTGAATATTCTGACCTAAAGGTATTTGGATGTCCTGCTTATGCACACGTTAATGATGGCAAATTAGAGCCACGATCTAAAAGGTGCATATTTATTGGTTATCCTTCTGGTGTGAAAGGATATAAATTATGGTGTCCTGATCCAAAGTCTCCAAAAGTGATAATTAGCAGAGATGTTGTATTTGATGAATCTGCTATGTTGCATCCCGTAAAGGAGACTTCCACCAGAAAGGAGATTTCTGTTTCCTCTAATACAGATGCTGCAAGTGCTTCTAAGCAGGTGGAGTTTGAGGTGGAGAATGAACCATCTCTACAAAATCGAGTTCAGATGCCTACTCCTATTGAAGAAGAGGAAACACCACAAAGTGAAGAAGAAGACTCTATTGCTAGACATAAGCCACCAAGAAAGAAGAGGAGGCCTCAGAGACTAGCAGACTATGTCTCATTTGCACTAGCTGTGGCAGAAGACACAAATACAGTTGGTGAACCTTCAACATATTCAGAGGCTATCTCTTGTGATGATTCTGCTAAGTGGTTAGTGGCAATGCAGGAAGAGGTGGAGTCTCTTCACAAGAATAGAACTTGGGATTTAGTTAAACCGCCTAAAGACAAGAAAATTGTTGGATGCAAGTGGGTCTTTAAAAGGAAAGAAGGCATTCCAGGTGTTGAAGATGCGAAGTACAAGGCACGGTTGGTTGCAAAGGGCTATAGTCAGGTACATGGAGTTGACTTTAATGATGTATTCTCACCTGTTGTTAAACATAGCTCTATTCGTGTCTTACTTGCTTTGGTTGCTATGCATAATTTGGAGTTGGAACAACTGGATGTTAAGACTGCCTTCTTACATGGAGAGCTTGAGGAGACAATTTATATGCAACAGCCTGAAGGTTTTGAGATTGAAGGGAAGAAAGACCATGTTTGTTTGTTGAAGAAATCATTGTATGGTCTGAAACAATCTCCTCGACAGTGGTACAAGCGGTTTGATTCTTTTATGGTTGGCCACGGCTATTCTAGGAGTCAGTATGATAGCTGTGTGTATTTCAAAAAACTTAAAGATGGCTCATTTGTGTATCTGCTCCTCTATGTTGATGATATGCTGATTGCAGCTAAGGATATGTTTGAGCTAAACAAATTAAAATCAGAATTAAGTGGTGAATTTGAAATGAAAGATTTGGGAGCAGCCAAGAAAATTCTTGGTATGGAGATTCGAAGAGACAAAGCTGCAGGAAAACTTTACCTTACTCAGAAGAGTTTTGTTGAAAAGGTTTTGGAGCGTTTTGGTATGAAAAACGCTAAACCTGTAAGTACTCCACTTGCTGCTCATTTTAAACTTTCTGCTGCTATGTCACCACAGTCAGATAATGATATTGAGTACATGTCACATGTTCCCTACTCTAGTGCTGTTGGTAGTCTCATGTATGCTATGGTATGTACTCGTCCTGATATTGCACATGCAGTCAGTGTTGTTAGTAGATATATGTCTAATCCTGGTAAAGAACACTGGCAAGCAGTGAAATGGATTATGAGGTATCTACGGGGTACTACTGATTCTTGTTTGGAATTTGGAAGGAGTAAGGGACATTTGGTTGGTTATGTTGATTCAGATTATGCAGGTGATCTCGACAGACGGAGATCCATTACTGGCTATGTATTTACTCTTGGTGATACTGCTATCAGTTGGAAAGCTACGTTACAGTCTACAGTAGCATTATCCACTACAGAGGCAGAGTACATGGCAGTTGTCGAGGCTATAAAAGAAGCCATTTGGATGAGAGGCTTGTTTGGTGAGCTCAGTTTGAATCATAAAGTGATTGTCGTCCATTGTGATAGCCAAAGTGCTATTCATTTAACTAAAGATCAAATGTTTCATGAAAGGACGAAACACATTGATGTGAAGTACCACTTTGTTCGTGATATTATTTCTCAAGGTGATATTTCTGTTAAGAAAATTGGTACTGCAGACAATCCAGCTGACATGTTGACAAAGTCTCTTTCAGTAAGCAAGTTCAGGCATTGCTTGGACTTAGTTGGTATTTATCAAAACTGATTGCCTTAGGGGCATTTTTGGAGAAGATGATTGAAGAAATTCTTTAGCTAGCAAATTCAAGCCAAGGTGGAGATTTGTTAATATGTCTTGAATTTGTCCAAGCCCATTTGCTAAGCCCAAGTCCATTTGCAAATTATTGGGCTGACCCAATAGAAATATTATGTGCTACAGTAAAACGTGAACAGTGTGCACCGAATACGCGTGAACAGTGACGTAAGCAGTGACGTCAACAGTATGTATACGTAAGCAGTGACGTCAACAGTACCGCGTGAACAGTACCGTATACGCGTGAACAGTAACAGTGAACAGTAACTAAATTTTTCCTATAAATACCTCCCTTCTCTTCATTTGTAAACCATCCAAGCCATTTGAGAGAATTCCTCAAGTGAGTGAATTATTTGAGAGAAAGTGAGCTTGAGATCTTGTGAGAGTATTTATTGGGTGTATTGGGGCTTTGGGTTTTGAGATAAATTCTCTTGTCTTGTATTATCTCCATTTTAGTAAAATTCCTTTGATCGTCTTCGCCCGTGGATGTAGGCTTTAAGCCGAACCACGTAAATTTTATGTCTCCACTATTTCTCAATTTTGTCGTCATAATCATTCTTCCGCTGCGAAATTCCTAACAGATGCATTATAGTAGATTTGTATAATCTTCAAACTTTTTGGGTGTCTGAGTAGTCTATTTGAAATCAAACTCAAATTTTTGTAATTTCCGTAGAAGTTAAGAAGTAATTCAAGCTTTCTCGAAAAATAAAAAATAAAAAATAAAAATGGTTTTATGTTATTATATACCACTTATTGGAATCATAAGATATTTCAAACACAACAAATGCAATTAATCCCTACTTTTCCGGATAGTTAAGGACTTAAAAGTAATACTTGGATATGAGATTTAATACGTAATATTGTATTATTACTTTTTTTTAATTTTTTTATGTGAGTTGATAACAATTTGATAATGTTCAAAGTTCGAGTCATCATGCACATTTCCCATCATGTGTGGGTATAGTTTTCTTTCCTTATTGTGGGATTAGATATCTCCCTCTCTAAGAGTATATATTCGGACTGTGTATTTAGTGATTGATTTCGACAAGTCCCGGTAATTATTAATGTTGTACTTATACTCCCTTAAAAAAAAAAAAAAAAAAAAAATTTTGAGTCGTCATATAATATTAAAAATGAAAATCTTGTGTTGAAATTAACTTGTCATCATTAATTAATCACAATATCATTTCAAACTTACTCCATACTTTATATGTGAAAGTTCAATAGCTAACAACTAACAAAATTGTACAATATGAATAACTATTACCAACGTATGATAGGTGCAACACAAGCTTCATCATTCAGTGATCAAAAGATTCAAATCTAAATTGGGTGAATATTAAAAAAAAAAAAAAAAGTGTACCCTAAGAGCAAGTATTAAATATTGAGAAAGTAAATAAAAAATTACTGGACTGTAATAATTTATAAGTACCACTATAAATTCTCACTGAGGTATATGGTATGCCCTGACCCTGGACTGTGGTAGCCTTCCCTCACTTAAACTAAACCAACCAAAAAAAAAAAAAAGCTGGCATCTTCTTTGGATTTTGAAAGTGACTCTAAGTTCTATCATGCAATTGTTTTTTTTAGATCTCTCTTTTCTTACCCCTTGGCCTCTTTGTTTTAATGTCTTTCGGCCTTAACGTTCCACATGTAGCTTTATATTTCTCATATCTACCGAGAAGGGAATATGGTGGTTGATATAATGGCTAATATGGGTTTTAAGTCATGCTTCTTTTCATTGGGGGAATGAGCCTCTTTTCAAGTTCTGGTTTTTAATAAATAAAAATATTATATTTATTTATTAGTTTGAAATATATAAGAATTTGTCCATACATTGGTGTATAAAATGAATAAATAAATTTACTTATTTTTATAGTTCTTTTTTTTTTTTTTGACTAAGGGAAAATAAATATATTAAAAACCAACAACCTAACAACTAAATCGAAGCTTCAACTAAAGCTTCAACACAAGGAGGGGATTCCTCCAACCAAAACAAAGGATCAACCACATATAAAGTAAACCTAGCTAAATCATGGGAAACTGCATTACACTTACAAGAAACGAAACTAACATGAAGAACAGACACAATCAAAAAGAAAGCAAAATATTAGATAAAACTAAATCCACATCCAAATGAGGAATTCTAAAATTAATCGCAGAAACAATCGAGGAGGAGTCACACTCGGTCCCAATAGATCCAATGCCCATTTCCGCAGAATATTTTTTATAGTTCTTAGATCAAGAGGACCCTTTTATATAAACAGTCCATTAAAAAATTTAATCTAGTTAACTTTTTCTTATGCATGGTCACATACCAAAGACAAGATTAATTAAGTAATTAAGTAAACTAGACATCTCAGTTTATATCACAATTTATATCTCAACTAATGATGTATTAATTAGAGAATGAATTCATACAATAAGTGAAATATATCAACATTAATTGTAAATTCATTCACTAATTGATACGTCATTAGTTGAAAATATAAGGTGTGATGCAAACTGGTAGGATGTCTAACATTATTCTATATAGAAAATATTAACAACTAGGATTTTAATTAGCAAATTTAAAGAAAAAGTTAATTATAGTAATGAGGTCCAACTAGGAGGATCAATGAGATAAGTGGTTGATAGATTAAAAAGATGTAGTGGATGGACCACAAAGAGATCGATAAATGTCCTTAAGCTAGAAAGTTGTAGCCATGGACCACGTTAGTATTTATATTTTCTGTCACTGACTTCAAAGTTATTGTCTTACTAATATTAATATTTGTCTTATTAACTTCGAAGTTGATTCTTCTTAATTTCACCAAACTAAAATTACAACATAATATTAAAAATTTAAAGCTTTTGTCACACAACAACTTAAAAAATAATAAAATTTCAACAAAAAGAGTGGTTAATTTGATATATGTCATGTTGGAAATAAAATACTCAAAAACAACTTTTATTTAAACTCAAAACAAATATTACAAGAAAAACTCTCACTCAAGAACTCACTCACTCTTTACTTCTTCTTCACTCACTTAGAAGCTTTGCTTCTTCTTGATGCTTAAACCAAAATGGGGAGGGGGTATTTATACTACTTACAAATCATTTTAGACCACACAAATAAACTAATCCAAAATTATAATAACCACACATCTCATCATTCTACATCCTTCCACACCCTTCCAATTGACCACATGATTTTTATGCCTAATTACCAAACCCTAGAGAATTCTAGATAAAGGGCTTGGATCTTATTTATGGACTTGGACTCTAATTTATTTGGGCTTTGGTTTGGGCTCCCATAATAGTTCAGAGCTTCACATAGTTTGGGCCTAAAACAAGTTTATACTTCAACACCCCCCTTTAAACTTGTTTTACCATGCCAAGCAAACTTCTTAATCTTGAAAAATCTTCAAACCTGAGTGGCTTAGTGAAAATATCTGCAATTTGATCTTTGGACTTCACGTACTCCATTTGCACATCCCTTTTCGCTATGCACTCCCTTATGTAGTGGTAACGAGTATCAATATGCTTGCTTCGATCATGGAACACTGGATTCTTTGCTAAGGCAATGGCTGACTTGTTGTCAACACAAATCTCAGTTGGCTCTTCTTGTGGCAAACCCAATTCCTTCAGCAAATTTCTGAGCCATATTACATGACAGACGCTTGAAGTAGCAGCTACATATTCAGCTTCACAAGTAGATAAGGTGACAATCGGTTGCTTCTTTAACATCCATGTGAAAGCTGTGTTTCCCATGAAGAACACGAACCCACTGGTGCTCTTCCTGTCATCTATGTCTCCACCCCAATCGCTATCACTATATCCCACAAGCTTGTAATCATTAGAAACTGAATAAAACAAGCCAAAATCAATTGTACCTTTAATGTAACGGAGGATTCTCTTAGCGGCTTTGAAATGGGTGGTTGTTGGATCCTCCATGTATCGACTCACAAGTCCAACAGCATAAAGAATATCTGGTCTCGTGCACGTCAAATAGCGTAAGCTTCCAACTAAACTCTTGAAGAATGTTGGATCTATGTTTTCACCTTCACCATGCTTCGATAGTTTGATTCCGCATTCTGCTGGCGTGTTTATCGGCTTACAATCATCCATCTTGAACTTCTTGAGTATCTCCTTTGCATAATTTTCTTGGGAGATAAAGATGCATTCTTCCTTTTGCTTGACTTCAATACCAAGATAGTACGCCATTAATCCGATGTCAGTCATCTCAAACTCCTTGGCCATTGCTTTCTTGAACTCTTCAATCAGGCTTAGGTTATTGCCGGTGAAAATCAAATCATCCACGTACAAGCATACTACCAGAATATCTCCATTCATGATCTTGATATATAGGGCGTGCTCGTAGGGACATTTGGTGAAGCCATTTTGTTGGAAGTACTTGTCAATTCTGCTATTCCATGCCCTTGGTGCTTGCTTTAACCCATAGAGAGCTCTTCTCAGCTTCAGAACTTTGTCTTCTTGGCCTTTGACTTCGTAACCCAGTGGTTGCTGAATGTAGACATCTTCTTCAAGAACTCCATTTAAGAAGGCAGACTTTACATCCATCTGATGTATCTTCCACTTGTTTTGCGCTGCCATAGAAATGATTAGTCTTATAGTTTCTAATCTAGCAACTGGAGCAAATACCTCATCATAGTCTATTCCAGCTCTTTGACTGTAGCCTTTCGCAACTAGTCTTGCCTTGTGTCTTTCAATCTCTCCCTTAGAATTTCGCTTTGTTTTGTACACCCATTTGACACCAATTGCCTTGTGTCCTTTTGGAAGTGGAACAAGTTCCCAAGTGTTGTTCTTTTCAATAGCCTTGATTTCCTCATCCATCGCATCTCTCCACTTCTTTTCTTGAGCAGCTTCTTCAAAACTCACTGGTTCACAATCAGCAAAGAGGCAAAAAAGAGTAAGATTATCAGATCTCTCAGTTACCTCATATAAATCTTGAAGATTTCTTGTTCGCTCCATTGTTCTTTCTTGTAGAAATGATGGTGGTGAATTTCCATTATTTGTTGAAGCTGGTGATGCTGGTGGTGTAGTGGGTTCTTGTTGAGGTTCTTCTAGTTGCTCTACTAGCGTCTGCTCTGTTTCTTCAAATTGTGGAGTGAAGTTGGAGTTGTCTACATGCGATCCAAAATCCCATTCTCCTTCTTCATCAAATATCACATCTCGGCTGATCACAAACTTTTTGTTGTTCGGGTTGTATAGCTTGTAACCTTTCGAATAAGCGGGATAGCCGATGAATATGAAACTTTCACTTCTATCGTCAAGCTTGGTTCTTCTCTCTTCTGGTACATGAACATGAGCTATGCTTCCAAAAACTCTTAGGTGGGAGATGCCGGGCTTTCTACCACTCCATGCTTCTTGAGGTGTCTTTCCCCACACACTTCTTGTTGGAGAGCGATTGGACAAATAGACTGCACACGCCACTGCTTCTGCCCAAAACTCCTTGGGCAATTTCTTACTTTTGAGCATGCTTCGCGCCAAATCCAGGATTGTTCTATTCTTTCTTTCTGCAACTCCATTTTGTTGAGGGGATCTGGGAACAGTTAGAGGACGTCTAATTCCATTATCTTCACAAAACTCCAGGAATTCCTTGGATGTGAATTCTCCTCCTCTATCGGATCTCAGTGCCTTGATTTTATGGCCACTCGCTTTTTCCACATCGGCTTTGAACTTCTTGAATACTCCAAAGACTTCTGATTTCTGCTTCAAGAAATAAACCCATGTTTTTCTTGAAAAATCATCAATAAAGAGTAGGAAATAATTACTGTTACCGAGAGAGCTTGGCTTGATCGGACCACACACATCGGTATGGACTAGCTCGAGTGGCTTCTTGGCTCTTGAGTCTGACTCTTTTGGAAAGCTATTTCTAAATTGCTTCCCGAGTAAACATCCTTCACAAAGTTGGTTAGGATGATTAATGCATGGTAGTCCTCTCACCATTTCCTTCTTAGATAGTAGCTCCAAGCTTCCAAAATTGAGATGCCCAAATCGAAGGTGCCATAACCAAGATGCATCTTTGTAGCAGGCTTTCAGACACTTTGCAACATCGTTTTGAATGTTCAAAGAAAATAATCTATTCTTTGACATTCTTATTTTGGCTATTAGATTTCCTTTGCCATCTCTTATAAAAAGACTACAATCCTTCATATGAATATCATAGCCTTTTTCTAAGAGTTGACCCATACTCAGGATGTTGCATGTCATGTTGGGCACATAATAAACATTAGAGATTAATTGATGACTACCATTTTTAGTGCGGATAAGGATGTTACCTTTTCCTTTCACTGATATTTTTGAATCATCTCCAAATGAGACATTGCCAGCCACTGATTCATTTAGCTCTACGAACATACTTCTTCTTCCACACATGTGATTGCTTGCACCAGTGTCGAGGTACCAAGCATTTTCTTGGTCTCCATCATTGTCTCTACAAGCTAGTAGCACTGTCTCCTTCTCTTCGGTTTTGACTTCCACATAATTGGACCTTTCATCAATCGTACTGTTGGAAGCTCTACATTCCGAAGCATAATGCCCAAATTTCTGACAATTATAGTATTGAACTTGAGATTTATCGTACCTCGAGTTTGAATTGCCTCTCCCGCGGCTTTTTGTTGAGCTTTCTCCTTTCTTGTAGTTGTTGAGGTTGCTGCTGTTGGAATTCCAACCTCGTCCATGGCCACGGCCTCTACCTCGTCCTCGGCCTCGGCCTCTACCTCGACCACGCTCGCTTCTCTCGTGGCCTTGACTTTCTTCCTTCTCCTTCAGTTGCATCTTGAGGAGTTGCTCGTTGATCCCTTGCTTCCTCTTCTGTTTTTCTTCATATGCTTGCAATGATCCTTGGAGTTGCTCGATCGTCATTTCTTCCAGGTCTTTAGTTTCTTCTATTGTCACAACAATGTGCTCAAATTTTGGATCCAATGAACGAAGTATCTTCTCTATTATTCTCACATCTTCTAACTTTTCACCGTTTCTTTTTAATTGATTAGAAACGGCTGCTACTCTTGAGAAATAATCTGAAATAGATTCAGATGCTTTCATGTGTAAGGATTCGAATTCACCTCTTAATGTTTGGAGACGGACCTTCTTTACCTTTTCGACTCCTTTGTAAGAGATTTGCAACTTCTCCCACGCTTGCTTAGCGGAGCTTGCACTCGAAATCTTCTCAAAACCATCATCATCTAATGCTTGATAGATGAGATAGAGAGCCTTCTTGTCTCTTTTCCTTGAGTCTTTTAAACTATCCTTTTGAGTTTGGGATAGAGTTGACTCATCTTCTAGTTCGGTGTAGCCTTTCTCTACGACCTCCCAGACATCGTGTGCTCCAAGGAGAGCCTTCATCTTGATACTCCAATTATCATAGTTTTCGTTCTTGAGTGTTGGAACTTGAAACGACGCCATACCATTAGCCATAACTCTCAATATAGTGAGAATTTCGAAATTCTGACTACACGGATGAACTCAGAACGTCGAAAAACCTTAAGATGAACTCAGACAAAAAAATCGATTTTTATGGTCAAAGTCAAAGTCAACGGTCAACCTAACCTGGTCAACAGTCAACGGCTTGGCGGCTCGGTCAGCGGCTCGGTCAACAAGCTTAGTGGCTCGGTCAACTCGGCTCCAACTTGGCTGGACTCACTTCCAACTCGGCTGACTCGGCTTGAACTCGGCTTGGACTCGGTGAGTTAACTCACTCTCTGGCAGCAAACTTCCGGTGGCCCGTGGCGGCTCGTTTGAACTCCGATCGGGGCGATTTTTGCGGCGTCGGCTTCGTCTCGTCGAGAACTTCAATTTGGATATGCTATAGAGCACACCTTCCAACCAGGCTCTGATACCACTTTGTTGGAAATAAAATACTCAAAAACAACTTTTATTTAAACTCAAAACAAATATTACAAGAAAAACTCTCACTCAAGAACTCACTCACTCTTTACTTCTTCTTCACTCACTTAGAAGCTTTGCTTCTTCTTGATGCTTAAACCAAAATGGGGAGGGGGTATTTATACTACTTACAAATCATTTTAGACCACACAAATAAACTAATCCAAAATTATAATAACCACACATCTCATCATTCTACATCCTTCCACACCCTTCCAATTGACCACATGATTTTTATGCCTAATTACCAAACCCTAGAGAATTCTAGATAAAGGGCTTGGATCTTATTTATGGACTTGGACTCTAATTTATTTGGGCTTTGGTTTGGGCTCCCATAATAGTTCAGAGCTTCACATAGTTTGGGCCTAAAACAAGTTTATACTTCAACATGTCAGTAGTCTCACAAATACAGCAATATATATAGAGTGAACATAATTTAATTAGAGGTATTTATCTACAACCAGCTGCCCTAACTCTTTGAGGTTCGTCTCAAGATGCATTTCCACCAATTCTGAAAATAATTCCATAATTTGATGATTGCATGTCTTCTTAATATAATATAGATTTGTGTGGTTAATATTAATAACTTAATTTTCCCATAATTTGTAGCATTGCAAGACGAATTTGAATGAGTGCATGTAATGTTGAACAATTTTTAGAAATTTATTCTTAAATCAAAATGTTATGAAATTTATACATTTTTAATAGATATGTAGATCACAATTTTAAAAATAAAACACTCATACTCGAATGTAAGAGCTACTCATCGATCCCTCATCGTGAGTATTAATGTGTCCTTCCATATTTACAAATACGTTAATACACAAATGTAAAGACTCATTTGATATCTAAGGCACCTTTGAGACCCTTCTCATCATACTACCCACTTATCACTTATCACTTATTATTGCTCCACATTCACTTAAGTGCCTGTAACACCCCCTGACCCGACCCGGCTGGACCGACCCAGGGAGCGCTACTTGGACTTTCAAAACTTTCCAAATTCATTTTATAATCTCAAACTATTTAAAAATCAAATCAATTTGAAATTCCAAAAAAGACTTTTCTCGTGAGCCCATCGAAATCACACTTTTTACAAAAATTCGGCAGAGTTCCGTTTGTTTTTCGGATTTTCCAAAACCTGTTTTTCACAAATCCAAATCAAATACACATTCTCAACAACACTTCAATATCAATTTCAAACCATTGCGCACTCTGCCGTTTAGTGCGACTTCCACAAACAGTTTATAAAATAAAATAATTCAAAAGTCAATATTTATAAACCGTCTAAAATGAAAAACAGAAATCATTAAATTAATTTAATTACAAAACATATTACAAACATATATACAACTTCTCTGTATATGCATGCCTATCAAACATAGTACACTTAAACATAAATATCTACCCAAAAGTTGTGATTCTACTCTTCTGTCTGCAGGAAGCTTCTCTTCAGTCCTTTGCCTCTTCAGGATCCCTGGTACCTACGCGTTAGAAACAAAACTAACGCGCTAAGCATATAGCTTAGTGGGTGTACTATAAACTCAATTATGAAAATCATATATAATTTTTAAATGGAAAGCATACCACAATATAGATACATTTCAACTCCATAATTTATAAATCCATTAAACTTTAAAAAAAATCAAATCGTAAAACAGTTTCCAAGCACTTTAAATTCCACAATATAAGCAACATATAAATCGATTCATAAATTCATTCAGTTCACTTTCCAATTCACTTAAAATCTGGCCCGCTAGAATACTAAACATACTAGGACTGTAATATGGGTCAAACTCCCACCCGAGGACGAATCCTACGAATGGTACGTATCTCCCTACTCTAGGACCGTGGGTATGGAACCTAGAGAGGTACATAACTCCCTATCTCAGGAACGAATCCTTAGGAAGGTACGTGGCTCCCAACCCCCAGGACGAATCCTGAGGAGGTACGTGTCTCCCAGCCTCTGGACAAATCCAAGAGGAGGTACATGAATATCATCAATAACAATCAATAGCGGCGCAGTATTGCTCAGTAAAACCCAGCTGGTATACCAACCTCTTATATCTATTTCTATGTTTACGTATCCTAGGGCCGTTTCGATAAACTATGTTCACAATCAGTACTCAATAGATATACACTTCGCACAATACTTTTCAAGAAAATCAACAATAATCATACAAAGTATAAATCAAGTATTGTTAATGAAATCGACATAATCGAAATACAATCAAAATGCGATCTAACATAAAAGTGTTCCAAAATCAACAATAGAGATAGCAAACATTGATTTTACATATAAAATAAACACTTTACTTACGAAAAATCGAAAACGAGAACTTTTCACGAAATTGAAAACGAAAACTAAAACGGAAACGAAAACGAAAACGTAAAACAAAATACTTCTCGTAACGGTTCGGAAAACGAAAGTACACCTACCTGGAATCCGTTTTTCGTTCGAGAAATCACGGTTCTACGATTTCGTTTTCCTTCCCTTTCCCTTTTCTCTTTCACCCACACTTACTTTCTCTCTCTTTCCTTCCTTCTCTTTCTTCTTCTTCCTCTCTTCTTCTTTTTCTTCTTCTCCTTCTTCTTTTTCTTTTCTTTTCTCGGTCTCTTCTCTCTCTTCTTGCTGTTTCTGTTTTTCTGGCTTCTGCGAGAAGCCTCTTCTTTTTTTTTTATATTTTTTTTTGCTACCGCGACCATCGTCGCGACCTGTGGTCGCGGTGCTCACTGGAGCATTCGCACCGCCTTCGTCGCGAGCACACCTCGCGGTCCCTTGGTCGCGCTGGTGGTCGCGTTGCTCACTGCCAGATTTTGGCATTTTCATCGCTAGCAGCTCATCGCGACTTGTGGTCGCGGTGACTAGTCGCGATGCTCACTGCCAGAAATCTCGTTTTTCACCGCGAGCAAGCCATCGCGACCTGTGGTCGCGGTGACCAGGTCGCGATGCTCTCTGTCTCCATTTTCGATTTTTCATACATCAATTTTCAACCATTCAATCTGGTCCGCTGGAAATCATAAAAATAAACATACATTTAATTACATTTACACCCCCTCTAATAACAAAATTTATTTTCACATATATAAAATTAATTATCCGAAATCCGGGATGTTACAGTGCCTATCAAAAGTAATGAACTTAAGTGCTCCAAAAAAAAAAGTTTAACAATCATAGAGCATACTTAAAGTTCGTAGATCATTTATAAACTCATACATTTAAATAATAAAGGTATAAAAAAATTACCATCATATATAAATTAATAAAACATTGGTTTTACGTGTGTGTGTGTGTGTGTGTGTGTGTGTGTGTGTGTGTGTGTGTGTGTGTGTGTGTGTGTGTATAGAATTTTATTGGAAGAAGATCAAAGAAATCAAGAATTATATATAGCATATATAACAATATTCATTGGTGCATTAATTACCAGTTTGGTTTTGATAGAGAATCCCATATGAAGCTAATAGAAAATGGGATGAATACCACATTATAAAAATAAAAAGCAATAAAAGCGTATATATATATCAAGTGGTGCTATAGCCCAAAACACTAGTCCTTTTGGATTATAAGGTTATCCATAATATATATACAACTTCTCATGTGAACATAAGAGATGTAATCAAGCATAAAATGCCTATGAAACTAATAGATATATGTGAAGCTTACACATCTTGCTTTTACAAGGAGTTTTACATATATATATATATATAGAGAGAGAGAGAGAGAGAGAGAGAGAGAGAGAGAGAGAGAGAGAGAGAGAGAGAGAGAGAGAGAGAGAGAGAGAGAGAGAGAGAGAGATAGTATATGTATATATGTTCACAATATTGTAATGATTGGTTCAAAAGACATACAATGCGTGTATAGCTTGTTATAAAGTAAACAAGTTAGGATAAAAAATTACATCAATTAACCAATGCAATAATCATTTTAAAGATTATGAGACTGAACCATAAAAGTGATCGTCCATTGTCTATAATGTCTATGGAAAACTTATAAAAAAAAATCTTTATTATATTCAACCACCATTCCAATCTCTTTTCAAAACCAAACGCGTCTCAAGTCTTAACTTTATCAAAATTATACCAATTGAACTAATAAATACCCTGAAATTATGTGGATATACAACATAAAATGATGTTAAAAAGAAGAAGAAGCATATGTATGTTGGTATTTCTAACAAGATATATATATATATATATATATATATATATATATATATATATATATATAAAACCATGGATCATTCTTCCACATTAATAATAATACTCTTCAAAGGCCACAGCAGTACTAAATTCGATTGTACAACCACAGTAAAAGAAAAAAGAAAAAAAAATCCCCAATGATCAAGAAAAAACATTATCTTTGATGATCTGAGAGTACGTACAAGATCCCAGATTTGGTGAATTACGACACAACAAATTAGTTAGAACAATATACTAGAGACAGAAAACTATTAACTGTCTGTCTGGCCTTATAGTACTTGGTTCTTTTTTCTGGATCTTCTCTCCATGTTCACATTATCTGAAATATTGCAATGTAAATTGCAAGAAGAAAGACAGAAATTCAATGATTTGGCATGGCTTCGATCGGTTCCATGAGTACTCTACCTTTCTCATTTCAATTAAATATTTGCATCTCAGATACTTGATGATGAGTAAATCATCATAAGAATATATAAAAATAGTACACTACTTGAAATACAATTGCCTCTCAGAGCCTTAGAGACAAGTCAAGCTGACTAAGCTCCTCTTGAACATTCTCAGGTCTGTAGCTCAGAGACCAAGAACTCACTCCTTGTCTAGAACTACCATAGATCATATCTCTCCTGCCATAGCTCATCATGTCTTCAGAGAACCTACCAGCATGAGCCTGGTGCTCGAAAGGTGGCTGACGATGAAGAACATGGGTTGGACTACTACTGTTGCGAGATCCTGACTGCGGGTTCGATTCTCCATGAGCCCTTACAGATGAGGACAAGTCCCTACTTTTCTTGGCAAGGGTTCGTTCGAGCTTGTGAGCATTCTGGTGACCCCCAAGTGCTTGTGAACTATAGAACTTCCTTTGACAATAGTTGCAAGAGAATATTCGGGGTTCGGCAGCTGGACAGTGAGGTGATGATGAAGATGAAGATGATGATGGTTCAAGGACAAGTTCTAGGTTGATTTGATTGTTTGGAAGACTTAAATGAAGAGAAGTATTGGGCTGGAAATCCATAGCGAGAGAGGGAGAAAGAGAGCTCTGAAGATGGCAAGGACTCGTGTACTATAAGAGATGGACTCAATGCAACTTAAAAAAAGTGTGGATAGGTTTAATAGCAAAAGAGAGAAGATAGAGTGTTTCTTTGGCAACTCAAAGTAGTTTATAACAGATATAAAGAGAAGAGAAGATATAGATATCAAGTAGGAGGGGAGGTGCAAAGGTTCATTGTTCCTGCAATCACAAATAGTACAGAGAGTTAAAAAAAAAAAAAAGATGGCTCTGTTTGTGTGTGTGAGAGAGAGAGAAAGAGAGAGAGAGAGACAGGTAGCTGCAGAGATCAGTGGGGATCGAAGGGTTGTCGCCTCCATTAATGGCAGCATTCGACTCCTTTGTCGGTCCATGGAAAAAAAAATTTCATTATATAATTAACTCAAATATATATATATAAACATCATTCATTTTTTTTAATAAATGTATTTTTTTATTTTCAACTTGTGAATCTGTGTAATTTACCCATCTAGTCAAATCCCCACCTTGTTTTTAGTCTTTAAAATCTTCGACCTTTATCATAATTCAGTTGATATTACATCATATGATCTAATCAATTTGCCAATCTGGGTAATTAATAATTAACAAGATAAACCATCTTGACTAGACTAAACATGCAACATGATAGCAGACATATTATTTACATATATACATTTTTCCACAATAATTAATTATCTCATATTCGGTGCATTGGACAATCCGTACGAAAACTAGCAGTCCCTCTACAGTGAACCCACTTCTACATACACCACTTTGTTTTTTCAACTATTTGATATATATGTTCCCAGTCCATTCTTCAACAATCAGACTGACAAGAGATATCCGAATCCACATTTCAGATTTCTGTACAAATCAGATTGCTTTAAGTACTAATTAACCTTGTGGTCCTTTCATTTTCATTGTTCAAAGTTCATTTAATTACATAGCTTTGAATGTCACAAATTTTAATAATTTGTTATAAGATAATGTCATGCTTTTTTTATCATAAAATATTAAGCATTTCTTATACATGTAAGTAACATGCATGGATGACATGTCAATGGCAGGCATTTCTTAGTTTAGAACACACCAATTAATCTATCTACAAAAACACAAATTAAATTTAAATTTCTCTACTAATTTGGTTTGGTTGATGGGGATTAATTCATATGGTAATAAACTTGGAATATGATATATTATATACTATATATCTCTGAAAATTTTAATTAGGGAAAAAAGGAACAGACAAGAAAGACAAGAAACCTGTTCTAGTAACTATTATAATATGGTAATAACCATGCCAATGTGTGTGTGTATATATATATATATATATCAACAGAGAGTCAGAGCCAGAATGGCAGAAACAATCCTGAAAAATGATTTTGGAAATTGTTGATCGAAAAGAGAGTGTTTTTTTATCGTCCATAATGCCCTTATTGGGACCTACAACTTTTTCTTTTTTCTTGCATGTATGCCACCCAGGTTTTAAGTCGTTTACCTTACATCACATCTCCAATCTCTCTCTCTAGAGATTCTTTAGGGCACATCGGTCCGATCGATAAAATAATCACTACATACGGGGTTGGAATAACTAGTCCTGTAACTAAGAGATATTTACTTTCATAATACGAAGAGAAAATTTCCAATGCATGTTAGTGAATATGTATGTGGAATTTGAACCCCACCACTACAATGGAAAGAAAGTTGTACTAATCACTTGAGATATGAGCGAATGTGACTAGATGGTCTAATATTATTGGCCCAAATATATACACCCAAACGTAGCGAAGCTTCTCTCCATTGTATATTTGACATTAGTTAACTGAACAAGGCACATGGTTATGGGATTTGAAGCTGTAAAAAAGCAGACAAATTAATTCCACTATGGGCTCTCAAAATGGTACAGGAAATAATCTATAAAAAAAAAAAAACAGATAGGGCCTCATTAACCTAATTAAAATAACATTAGACCATGATTGGGGGATCATAATCTCGCAGGTCGGCTATGATTGCGCTGAGCAATGTCTCTTAATCACAGACACAACACAAACCAAGAAACTACCTTCGGTTTGGATAATCAATATAGTTTACATATACATAGTCTTCCTGTCCATATAAGATTCCAAGCTAAGGAACATTAATTCCTTTGAATAAAAACCTTATTATTATGCCAAAGATCAGTCAATGGTATGTGTCTCTCTTTGTACTTTTTTTTTTTTTTTAAAAACAAAATCAATTAATACAAATCATTGAGTCCCATGAACTTAAACCCTAATTGGATATGATACGTATTATTAATTTATTTCGTGTTTCAATGGTTTTTCCTAGCTGTTTCGTTTTTTATGACCATCGAATTGAACACGACAAATCATATTTTGAGTAAAAAAAACAAGGACATGATCAGTTGTTAAATTCAAGCAAAACAAGCGAGAGGGTAGCTAGAGAGACTTACATGGGGAAATGCAATTTCTTTGGTAAGAGAAGTGATGATCAGATGTGAGAAAAAAGTGAGAGAAAGAGAGAGCCTCTGGTTTTGGAATTAGATTAATGGGATATAAGAAGAACCTCAGATGGAAATGATAGTGGACATGTTTGTGTTTTGTCGGATTTTTAAAACATTAAAAGGGTTATGCAGGAGCTCATTTATGATGACTCTTGCTTCTCTTTTCTGCCAACACGTGGATAATGATTTTTACTAAATTTCACTCTTTAAACCATACAAATATCCTTAACTATACATTCATTCGCTAAAAATTTAATTACATCTCAATTACAGTTTGTTGTCTATACATTTATTTAATGAAAATTCAGTTACATCTCAATCAAAAGTTTAAGGTTTTTTTTTCTGTAGATTTAAATCTTTTACAACAGTGGATCCATAATAAAAAGATTTTTACAATAATTATAATCCATAATAAAAAATTTTATCACGACAATATTTATAATACTTTTTTATCCTGAATTCTAACATATTTTCTCCGAAGTAAGAGATTATTTTATATATATATATATATATATATATATATATAGGAGTTTTATGTTCTTTCTAGTAAAAACTAAAGGAGAAATTACGCTGAACCTACCTGAGGTTTGCAATTCTACAGCTAGAAACAATTTTATCAAAAATTGACAGCAAACCCCCCTCCAGTTATCTTTGACCGTTAAAAATTGACAGTTGACCAACTTAAACAGTGAAAAGATAAAAATACCCCTAGAAAAAGACAAGGTCAGGGGTATTTTTGTCTTTTTAAAATTTTTAAATTTAATTTTATTAAATAAAAATTAAAAAAATTAAGAAAAAATCTCATCCCTCCATTTTTAAAATAACGGACGGTTAAGATTTATTTAAAAAATTAAAATAATAATAATAATAAAATTAATTAAAAATAAAAAATTAATTATAATTATATAAATTTATTTTTCAGATTGAATCTCAATCGTCCATCAAAATTAGTGGACGGTGGAGATCCAATCTGAAAAATGGATCTCCACCAAAAAAAAAAAAAAAAAAATTTTTTTTGGGGGAAAATCGAAGAACCCAGTGAGGGTTCTTCGAAGAACCCAAGGGTTCGAACGAATCGAACCTTTCTGGGTTCAATTCGTTCGAACCCAGAAGGGTTCGAATGATTCGAACCCTTCTGGGTTCATTCGACGAACCCAGAAGGGTTCTTCGAAGAACCCATTTTCTGGGTTCTTCGAAGAACCCAGATGGGTTCTTCAAAAAAAAAAAAATTTTAATTTTTTTTTACTAATTCGAACCCTTCTGGGTTCTTTCAAAGAACCCAGTTTCTGGGTTCTTTCAAAGAACCCAGTTTCTGGGTTCTTCGTCTTCAATTTTTTTTTTTTTTTTTTCTAATTCAAACCCTTCTGGGTTCGTTCGAAGAACCCAGATTCAATTTTATTTTTTTTTCTAATTCGAACCCTTCTGGGTTCGTCGAACGAACCCAGAAGGGTTCGATTTGAATCGAACCCTTTTGGGTTCGTTCGAAGAACCCAGAAGGGTTTTTCGAAGAACCCAGTTTCTGGGTTCTTCGAAAGAACCCAGAAACTGGGTTCTTCAAATTTTATTTTTTTTTTTCTAATTCTTAGAACCCTCCAATCTGAGTTCTGTGGCGAAGAACCCAGAGAGATGGGTTCTTCGTTTTCAAAAAAAAAAATTTTTTTTTTTTTTTTTTTTGAGATCTATTTTTTAGATTGGATCTCCACTATCCACTAATCTTGATGGACGATTGAGATTCAATCTAAAAAATGAATTTACATAATTATAATTAATTTTTTATTTTTAATTAATTTTTTCATTATTATTATTTTAATTTTTTAAATAAATCTTAACCGTCCGTTATTTTAAAGATGGAGGGATGAGATTTTTTCTTAATTTCTTTAATTTTTATTTAATAAAATTAAATTTAAAAAATCCAAAAAGACAAAAATACCCCTGACCTTGTCTTTTTCTAGGGGTATTTTCGTCTTTTCACTGTTTAAGTTGGTCAACTGTCAATTTTTAACGGTCAAAGATAACTGGAGGGGAGTTTGTTGTCAATTTTTGGAAAAGTTATTTCTACCTGTAGAATTGC
Organism: Xanthoceras sorbifolium; assembly: GCA_003430845.1. Taxonomy (NCBI): domain Eukaryota; kingdom Viridiplantae; phylum Streptophyta; class Magnoliopsida; order Sapindales; family Sapindaceae; genus Xanthoceras; species Xanthoceras sorbifolium. The sequence continues at coordinate 15,239,421 of CM010618.1, forward strand.
AAACCCCAGGTAGGTTCAGCGTAATTTCTCCAAAACCTAAAACTCTCCATCCATTATTTGGTATGCTTCATTCTCAAACCCTTTATTCATTTCTTTAATATGAATCATGAATTTTTTTTTTTTTCCTTCTTTTTGAGTTATATGGTTGTAGTGACATGTTCATAGAGGTTTTCCAATTAAAGGGATATGATGATACCTCATCATCTCTTGAAAGTGGCTGCTCTGTTTTTGTGTGTGTGTGTGTGTGCATGAGGTTCAAAATTAGGCTTTGTATTTTCTTTCAACTTCCCTTGTGGTATTGAGTGCAATGTCTCAATGTGATCAGTCTAATCAAACCATCTCTCTCACTCTAATTAATCTCCGTAAGTTAATTAGTTCTCAAAGTCTTTCAAAAACAATTATGAATCGTCCTTCTCTATAAAAACTTGTTACTGGTGATGTTAAGTTCCTTAACCAATTAAGCTTGTATCTCTCACAATCATGATTTTTGTTGTATAATTTAATAATAATTGAGCTGTCAGCGAAGCATATATATATCTCTTTATCTAATTTCCTCTAAGTAGTTCTCAACCTATTAATTCGTTTCAGATACAAACTGTTCGAACCTTATTTTCATATATACTGACGTCGTATCTTATTAATTAAATTGAAATAGCTCAACTATTAAGATTTTTTTTTTCTTTACATCTGTCTTTGTTTGGCGTTTAGTGTTGAAAGGGAAAAGAAAGAAGAAGATGGATGGGCTATATAGCTATGGAAATGAATGGAAAAGCCTGGACCATATATACTAGTGTTTCTTTTGAGGTCTGTTCAAGTTTAAATTATGATGAGTCATGACTGAACTATACATATGTTGTAGTCACTACTTTGTTTTTTCTTTTTCACATATGATATGTCCAGCTGCAGAGAAAATAAAAACAAGAGAAAGAGGACAAAGAGGCAGAGAGATGGTGGTGGGAGAGGTCCTTTTTACGTGAGAATGGAAAGTATATTAGGGTTATCATCAACAATTTCATGATGATATGGGTGGCAGACAAAAGAGCTAGGCAAGTTGACCATGGAAATGGACACGTTGGCTAATGGAAGCTGAGGTGTCACCACTCAGGTCTTTTTAAGTGGGGGGGATCCTGATAAAACTAGCTAGCTTGTATTTTTTTTCTCTCTATCGGTCTCTCTCAATGTGGGAAATAACAGTAGAAACTACAGAGGAAAATACAAAATATTATTGAAATGTATGTGTGTGTGTGTATATATATATATATATGTGTGTAATGTCTTTTCAGTGATTGTGAAGAAGAAGGTGCATGCGAACCCACAAGAAGCACAAAAAAAGTAAAAGAATTATTGGGCAGTTGTTTCACAAGCTGAAAACTGTATAATATCCACACGTTTCTTGACTTCTATATGAATTGAAAGATAAGACCTTAAACAATTAACATTAATTCTAGGAAATGACAAATTGACAATCCATTAAAAATCTGTTCATGCATGTATATATTTGATTGTATTGACTAGTGGCTTTCTCACATCTCTAATAAGTTGAAGTCTATTTTTTGTTGTCTTGCAAGTGTAACCAATTGTTTTTTTTTTTTTTTTTTTTTTTTGTGTTTTATATGGCCACCCGAAACTTTTCCTTGCATTAACTTTTTAGGTGGGTGGTGGGCATTCATTTAAAACTATCCAATAAGAAATAACATTTTAACTATGTATATAATGTGACTCTAGAAATGCACTCTAGATACAAGATGAGGATGCATCAAAGGTTTGTTCCTCACACTTACATTTTTGAGGTTGTGAGTTCGAGTCGTGTCATTCTTTTTTAAATTTTAAATTAATTATAATTGTTTAAAAAAAAATTCATCCTAAAAGTGTCAAAAGGGTCAAACTAGCCCGGCTCGGTCCGAGTCTGGTCCATATCAAATTCAGCCCGTCTTTATCCTATAGAGAACCCAAATTTAGTCTGGATTTAATATATAAAAACTCAAATACGGCTGAGTATTTATAAATTACTATATAGGTCAAGCTCGGGTTCGAAAACCCAAGCCTAGATAGTAAATTACTAAATTTAAATCAACTCTACTTGGATACACCTCCTAATATCATAAATTATAAAATATAAAAATATGAAAATAAATATAAAATGAAATATATATTTATATATATCTATATTTTTATAGATAATAGTGAAACAATATTTACAATATTAAGGTTTGAACTCCTACTAGCACGGTTTAGAGATCTATTTTCATAGCGGAAGTCATACACTCCCAATACGAAAAATATTTACCTATACCAATTGCACTTTTATATACTATACTAAGGTTTGACTTTTTGGTAGTGGAGCTACAGTTTTATATGCACAGGGACTTCAAGATCTCTTAAACAAAAAGATCCACAATATAATACAATTTGTATTATTTTATTTATCCCAATGAGTGGCCCAAACCAAGCATGTTATATAATCCTCCATCATTCAGCCCATGGACCTAACAAGACTGGGACCTGATTATAATTATCATCTCAATTGCCAAAAAATAAATAAATTCATTAACAAATTCATTCATAATATATATATATCTCATAATAAATAAATGCAAAACTGACAATACACCATTCTGATTTTTCCATAAAATTAAAAAAAAAAAAACAAAAATATACATAAAACAAATTCCTTCGTATACATAAAACAAATATAAAAAAGAAAATCACATATAATATATATTTTGCCCTATTTTGGCTTGTTGAAGCTTGAACAAAGAATGTGACAGTAGAAGAATTAATTGGGCAGACCAGCAGCCAGTGTTGCTCTCAAGTCTTTTCGCAAGATTTTGCCTGATGGAGCTTTTGGAATTGTGTCTGTGAAGAATACCCTATTAATTCTCTTGTAGAATACTACCTGCACAAATCACCCATCCATGATCCACCGTTGTTGTTACAATGTCTACTAAAATAATTCAATTTCTTTTCTATAATTCTTTGTTTTATTGAAGTACAAAACAAAAATTCTTCCAAGACCAAGAAAAAAAAAAGTTCTCATTTATAACAAATCTGCCAAGACCTGTCGGGATCAATAACTAAACTAGTAATTCAGATTGGGAATTGAATTTGAGTGGATGTGCAACAAAATATATGTATTCGGGAGGCATCTACTCCTATATATTTAGGAAAAAAATCACCATACGTAAATGTTTATGATGAGACTTAAACCCCCACCATCCACATGGATATTTGGACTATAAGGAGATATATATGCAATAAAATACGTAAATGTGTATAATGAGACTTAAACCCCCACCATCGACATGGATATTTGGACTATAAGGAGATATATATGCAATAAAATACGTACTTTTAAGTATCGAGAATAATATAAAATTAAATATTTTATAACAGAAGATATGTAATTGATTATGTTATTATTTCTCGAAACAATTCAATACACATCTATATGATTTTGATGTTATAAAAACGTGTAGGACCATTATTCCAAACAAATTATTAGAAAGATGTTTCAAATCTAATTTTTCGGTGATCTAAACAAATGATTGGAAACAATGTAAATGTGGGCTTTTACACTTTACACTAATTTGGTTCTAAACTTATTTTTTCGGTGACCTAAATCTCTCATTTAATGGGCTTTAAAATTTGGTGAATGAAAATATAACTAGCTCACAAAGTTCATCACTATTTTCGTTTATAGGAATATGTCGAGAATAATTACTAAATAAGCGGTATAAATATCTATTTTTATAACAGAAGATATATATTTTTATAATAAGGGAAGAAAATTACTCACGTATGAGAGTAAATACACATGGTGGAATTTAAACCTTCATCACTAAAGTGAAAAGGAGATATATTAACTATGAGCGGACGTGTTTATCACTATTTTCTTTAAAAAAAAAAAATCCGAAGGTTCACAATTCCTTTTATACTCTACCCATTATCATTTTTATATAAATAAATAAAAATCACCTGTTTGGAGATGTATTGCTTGATTTCATCTTCAGTGATTTTAGAACCGTTTGATCTGACCACGAATGCCACAGGAACTTCTCCTGCAGCCTCATCTTTCATCCTATATATACATCAACATTCAACAACACCATCAAGTAGTAATTATTTTTCAAGAAATAATTTCTATTTATAAAACAATAAATAATAATCCAATTGAAATTGGTGAAAGTGCATAGAATTATTAGAGTAGAGTGCAGGGAGACTTACGGTACGACAGCAGCATCGGAGATGTTGGGATGGGCAATCAACATAGCTTCGAGCTCGGCTGGGGCCACTTGGAAGCCCTTGTATTTGATCAATTCTTTCAAACGATCAACGATGAATAGCTCATCATCATCGTCAATGAAGCCTATGTCACCTGTGTGCAACCATCCATCTTTGTCTATGGTTCTCCTTGTCGCCTCCTCGTCATTTAGGTACCCTGACCATTCCAATACAATAAAATCTAAATCACCTCCTCACCACTACAAGTTTATATATCTAATCATAATTTATGAAAAATATAATCATATTTACTCAAATTATAATGCACCTAATTATATATTTAATAATCTAGGCATAAGTATATGAATTTTATGAAAAAAAATATTTCTATTAAAAGACTTACATGTAGAGCTAATATAAAAATGAGATGAATTGCATATTGAAAAAATATAATGGAATTAGAAAGATATTTATATCAAGTACAAGTGTACAAACTTAATATGATATCAGAGCCAACGACTAAAATCATACGGGGTCTGAGCTAAACTATGTCAAACGACAACTCAAAAACGGTAGTCAATCAAAGCCAACCGACCTCGCATGAGATGAATCTCACATTGAAAAAAATATAAATATCACAACCTGATAAACTAGTTAACGAATCAAACTTATAATTATATATTGACATTACATACCATAATATTAATGGACTGAATTTATACACTACTGCACATGGAAAATCTCTCTCCCCATTACTCATTTAATCAAAATATCTCTTTTCGGTCTCTTTTTTCCCATCCTTGGATTTGTGTGTGCATTTAAGCAATACACATGCATGGTAACATAAATTTATAGCATATGATACGATAGTTAATTTTATACCAAAAACATATATTTTTACTAGAAAAAGAAGAGGTGATATATGTATACCTTTCATGATCTGGCTTCCTCTGATGCAAATCTCACCAGATTGATTTCGAGGAAGGGAGGCACCGGAATCAGGGTCGACGATCTTCATCTCTGCATTTCTTACCACAGTCCCGCACGCACCTGATTTGATCTCGAAGGGTTCCTTTGCAAATGCCAAGCACATTGACAGTACTGGTCCTGCTTCTGTCATCCCATACCCCTACACAAAATATTGCATTTACTTCACATAAATATATGTACTCCCTAGTTTGCTTATGTATCTATTTTTATTATTTATTTATTATTTATTTTCAATTTTGAAAATAAAATGGAATGGGCCTCTTGTTTTGGTAGGTGGTGGTATTTGGAAAAAAAGAACAAAAAAAAAAGAACTATTATTAATCTTTTTTTAGAGTGAAATAGTTTTCGATCAGCACATATACATTATTTTATCATACATAAATGGTACGTTCATTAAATAAGATATATTTACATGTGTATAGTTAATAATTAAACTATTTAAATAATACTAGTGTAAATATATAGGTTTAAACAGGATAAAGCGTAACTAGCACCATTCAACGTGGATCGATAGTAAAGACATTCATTTAATTTAAAAATATTTTAAGTTTGAGTTGCCAACGAGATAGTATATAAAAAAAAAAGACAAGTCATATAATGTTAAAAGAGTAGAAAAAAAATTAATTATAATGGTTTTTGATACTTATCCAATTTGACAACGTAAGTGTTGGTCTTTTTTCAATGGCGTGTTCTTAATAAAACAAAAATAAAAAACAAATATTATTAAATTATCTTCTACTAAACTATTAATTTTTTGTTTGTAAATCAAATGATGTCAAATTTTACTACCTACAAACTAAACTGTAATGTGTGTTTTGTAATACTAAATAAGAATAGAATTAATAGTTTCGACTAAGAAAAATATGCTTAAAAATATGTAGCGATATAAACAAATTAAATATAATTAATTAATTATGTTACGTGACTAATAAAATAAGAAATAGAGAAAGCAGACCTGTCCAAGTTTGGCATTAGGGAGCTTAGCTCTCACAGCATCCTCAAGCTCCTTCCCCATCGGTGCAGCGCCGGACATCACCGTCCGGATAGACGAGAGGTCGTACATATCGATGTCTGGACTCTTCGCTATGGACAAAACGATGGGAGGCACGAAGGGAGCGATAGTGACCTTATGTTTTTGTACAAGCTCCATTAATGTTAGGATCTCAAATTTCTGCATGATCAAGATGGCCGCGCCGACTCTCAAAGCACATAGCAGCACAGAGTTGAGCGAATAAATGTGAAATAGAGGCAAGACACATAGAATGACATCCTCCTTGTGGAAATATAAATTAGGGTTGTCTCCGTCGACTTGTTGTGCGACGCTCGTGACCAGACCTTTGTGTGTCAGCATCACTCCCTTGGGCAACCCTGTAGTCCCCGAAGAATAAGGGAGCGCAACCACGTCGTCCGGGTTGATCTTGATGGCCGGGGTGTCGTTCTCGTCGGCCTCAGTCAACTCTTGGAAATGTAAGCAGTTCTGATAATGGTCAGGTGATGAATCGACGGTCATGACCCTGACGCCACTCTCCGCGGCGAAATCCTTCACTTTCTCGGCGTAGAGTGCCTGCGTTATGATCAGCTTCGCCTTCGAAGCCGTCGCCTGCTTCGCAATCTCCGCCGGAGTGTAGAAAGGGTTCGCCGTGGTGCTGATGGCACCGATGTAGGAAGCACCCAGAAATGCAAACACGAACTGAGGGCAGTTCTGGAGCAAAAGCATCACAACATCGCCTTGTTTGATGCCGAGTTTGTCGAGACCGGCGGCGACCTTGCGTGAAGTGAGCTCGACGTCGGCGTAAGTGTAGACGTCACCGGTGGGGCCGTTGATGATGCAGGGCCGATCATTGAATTGGGAAATGTTTTCAAAGCAGTATGTGTGTAGAGGGAGGTGGTTGGGGATGTAAATATCAGTAAGTTTGGATCGGAAAATGAATTCATGTTGATCTTCTTTGGCATCCATTGTTGTTGGCAACAGAGAAAGAGAGTGAGAGAAGATTTTGGGTGAGCAAAAGAGAAGGTGTGTGTTTGGTTGGTTTTTTTTTTTTTTTTCTTTTTTATGATATTTTCTTTTTTTTTTTCCTTCTCTGGTTGGTTTGAGTACTGGTTTAGATAATATACAAGTAGCCAAGTAGGTGATGGTAGCAGAAGGAGCTGGTGAGAGGGAGTTGATTGGGATTTCTGAAATTTTCAGGGGCAAAATTGACACAAAATGGTCAAACTTGAAAGAAATTATTTTTTAAACAAAAAAATCCTCCCAAATTGTCTATCAACCAACTGTAACGTGACACATAACTACCTAACTAATTTTCCTCAAATTTTGACAAAAGTTTCCTTCTCTACTTTGGTACAAACGTGTCCATTTGGGATTGGAAATTAATGTTTTGTGTACAATGTTGTTTTGTACATGTTCCCACGATGGAGTCATAAATGTATAAATTAAATTATAGATTGAGTATAGCCTAAGTTAGATGAATGAAGAAAAGTAATAACTTAAATCAACAAATAATACTTAATTTATTTGAGATTTGTTAAATTATATTTGTAATTAAAATTTATAAAATTTTATACTAAATTTTTCTTTCGTTAAATTTGACCATTAAAATGTATGTTCAAATTTTCTCTACTTCGCGATTTACGGTGGATTTGTAGTGGATTAATTATGAATATCTTCTTTTTTCTATTTTTTTCTTTTTTGTAACGATCAATCATACTTTTTAACTGTTAAACTTAACGTTAAGGGAATTCAGTGTGAGTTTTTATAAACTTTAATTTCGAGTATAATTGAACAAGCCTCAAATAAATTCAGTATTATTTGTTCTAACTTAAATATTAAAACTTCATAAATTTTTTTTACATAATCTAATTATTTTAAAACTTTGAAAACAAATACAAATTTATTAAATTCTATCTGACAATATTTTATATAGTCGATACCAAGTTATTTGTTTTTAGAGCAAATAGCAACGAGAACCCCTAAATTTACTTATCTACAAGCGTAATTAATTGTTGAGTTATTGACAAAGACTTCCCCCACAGTTAGTCAAGCTCTTTCAAATTTAACGGTTGGCCATGTTTGATTATTAAAAAGATTAAAATACCCTTAAATGATATATAAAATTATCAATATTTATTAAATAAAAATTATAAAAAATAATTAAAAATAAGATGATCAGTGAAGATTTTAACTTATTTTTTTTAGTTTTTGTATTTAATGAATATTAGTAAGTGTATATATTATTTAGGGGCATTTTAGTATTTTTAATAGTTAAACATGGTCAACTGTTAAATTGGATGGAGTTTAACTAACGGTAGGGGAGGTCATTGTCAATTAACCCAAAGGTTGATTCCGTTTGTAAATGAACAAACCTCAGGGGATCCAACTGTTATTTACTCTTATTTTTTATGATATAATCATAAAATAATGTATTGAATGATAAAAATCATAAGATAAGGATAAATTATTTAGAAAGATTTTTGAACAATATTATAGATGACTTATAATTAATTGTTTATAATAAGAAATTGCTACTGTGATGAATGCTAGTCTTTAAATTCTTATAAAATGAGATCTAACAATTGAGAGATAGAAATAAATTTGTATTATTTGAAATGTTTATATTTATTTCGATCCAGATTTATTGTGTGATTAATTATTTAGATCTATATTATTAATTTTATAATTTTGCCCTTAAAAAAAATATTATTTAAATCACGAAATTGAATAAATAAACAGGTCAACAAGTCACATACAATTATACAAAGTGATTTTCGACTTTTATAATACGCGTCATTATTTTGACAAGTCGATTGTAATTGTAAAAGAAAAAAATAAATAAAAAGGGCAACAACATACATGCGTGACATGATAGATATAATTATTGGGACGTGTGTGGTTGGTAAGGGGTATTTACGACGTGGAAGTAACCTTTGACTGGAAGCCAAGCCACCAATCGTATGCCACGTAGGATGTACCTAACATTATCTGCTGACTGCCAACCTTCTCTTTCAAGTTTCAAGCCATTTTGGGGCATCAACTGGGCAGCTACAAGGTGCTATATTTGGCTTTTAATTAAAACCGATTAAATTAAAATAGGGTGAATTTCAATGGAGTATCATGATATTTAGTTATATTACAGTAAAATTGTGAGTTTAGCCTTAATTACACATTAATACCCTTTTTTAGTTGAATTGGTCAAAAATAAAAGTTTAACCAAATTTTTTTATTTAAAATGATAAAAATACCCTTAGTTAAAATAAACATTGTTAATTATTAAAATTAAAAAATTAAAAATTAAAAATTAAAAAAATTAAAAAAATTTAAAATGAATGAATCTATTTAAATTATTTTTTAATTATTTAATTTTTTTAATTTTAATAATTAATATTATTTTTTATTTTTTAACTAGGGGTATTTTTATTATTTTATGTAAAAATTTTGGTCAAACTTTTATTTTTCACCTAGTTACCAATTAGTTTACCGATTCGAATTATGTTTCGTTCAATTAATTTAAATGGTTTAAGTTTAATACAAACCGCTTAAAAAAAAGCTTAAAATTAAAAAATTAATAATTTATAATTTAATATTTAATCACTTAATTATAATTAAAATATTTTATTTTATAAAAATAAATATATTTTAATTTATTTATATTCAGTTGTTAATAAATAATTAACACTTTATTTTATCCTTAAAAAGAATAAAATAAATATGTCATTTAAATTTTAAGTATATTTAGTCTTAAAAAAATTTAAATTTATTTATTTTTCAAATAAAAATAAATAAATGACTCTTCATTCATTTAAATAAGTGATAAGGTAGGTACACATTACTGTGTAAGAACAAAAATATATCATTATCATATTTATTAATCCGTCTTGTAAAAGAAAATGACTCATCAAATATATATATATATATAGCATAGCAATGGAATAGATGGTTGCTGTTGGCATTTTTCTGGGGGGTTGGTCTACTTGTTTTGTGAAAAATACACACATAGGTTGGCATATATTATCTAACCTACTAATTAAGGTGATATGCTACTGTATTGTGCATTCATATAATTGTTAGCTATTATAACAAGCGAAATCATTCAATCACTAGTATCGCTCGCACCCACGTCAATAAAATTACGGATTCAACTTTGAATCATGTCCACATCCTCCTAAATAACTTTAAATTACAAAATAATTATATAAAAGACGAGACTAGAGGTTGTTTCACTTATAAGTATTAATATATTAAGAAATATGTATGGTAAAGGTTTCCTTTTTTCTTTTTTAAGATATTTTTTTCATTGTAATCTGGAAATAATTTTTTTAATAGTCTGAAAATTTCTTAAACTAACTTAGCCGGTCTAAGTTCAAAATTGAAGCTCTTCCCAAACCAACAATTTGATCTATTATAAGCTTATCTAATTGAAGAATAGTGAAGATAAATTGATCTATTATAAACTTGTCTAATTTATTATCAAGAGCGTATATATTAGTAGTAAAATGATGGAATACTTTCTTCTTACCCATTAAAATGTAAAATATAAAGAAATATTGAGATTTTAATGTAATAGAATGGAAGATTAGAAAATGAATATTAAAATTTTTCTATTACAACTACTAATTGACATATTAATTTTTTTCATTATTTTTCTGTAGAATTACATAATCAAAGTTTGATGATAGACTTATCTTTTTGGTCTCCTACTACAACCACCAAGAACCTTGAAATTTTGTTTGAAACGTCCTCATCATTTCTCATTTTCCCCTAACTAAATTTCTTTTTCCCAAACGTAAGGATTTTTTTTTTTTTTTTATTTTTTTGCTGTCTTTGAACGGGGAGGGCCGCTATACCTGATCATCAATAATTCAATATAATTGGATTAATATAATTAATTTAGAGATTCAAATTTCTACCCTTTTATTTATATATAATATGATCACCGTTCATTTTAAAATCAGATGTTTGTTTTGTTTGTTACTAGTAAATTTCGTGAAACATAGTCATCACTTGACTAGACAATTTATCTTTCTTAGTGATTGAGCCATATTCTTGAGGCTTCTCAATATTTCTTTCTGCAGTGAAATGTTACTCCCACGCTTTAATCGTTACTTATTCGTTACTAATACTGTTACGTATGACCACAGTTATGAGTTGGAACTATGTAGACTAACTTTAGTTATTGACAATACCCCCACGCCATTGTTGCTCCGTTAGATCGGTTGACAACTGTTACCAAATGACCAAATACCCTAAAATATTTCTTTTATTAATCAAAAACTGATTACAATTTTTATATTTTTAAAAAAATAAAAAAAATTGAATGAACCAATCTCCAGATGGATCTCACCAAAAAAAAAAAGAGAAACTTGCTGGAACCAGCCATGTGGATCTCCAGCGCGACGAACCCAGAAGGGTTCGTCAACGAATACGAACCCATCTGGGTTCGTAAACGATCTAGGTTTGCCGTCAATCTAGCTAAAAAAAAAAAAATTCGAAGAACCCAGATGGGTTCGATCGAAGAACTCTTATGGGTTCTTCGATCGAACCCACCTGGGTTCTTCGATCGAACCCAAGTGGTTCGAACGAAGAACCCAGTTTTCTGAGTTCTTCAAAGAACCAAGAACCCAAAAGGGTTTTTCGAAGAACCCATCTGGGTTCGATCAGAACCCATTTGGGTTCGATCAGAACCCAGAACTTCGAAGAACCCAAAACTCTTCCCAAAATTTTTTATTTTTTTATTTTTTGAGATCCATTTTCCAGATTGAATCTCAACCGTCCATCAATCCATCTTGATGGACGGTTGAGATTCAATCTGGAAAATGGATCTAAATTAATTATAATTAATTTTTTATTTTTTATTAATTTTATTATTGTTATTATTTTAATTTTTAATAATTTTATTATTTTATTTTAATTTTTTAATTTGTTATTTAATAAAATAAAATAAAAAAATCTGAAAATACGAAAATACCCCTGACAATGTTAAGTTTGACTAAAGTCAACTAACGGCAGGGAAGGTCATTGTCAATAAACGATAAAGTTGATTCTACATGTAGTTGGCCAAAACTCAGGAGGTGTGGATGCAATTAGCTATAAAAATAATTTTTCCATCACTTGTAGCCAATAGCCAACCATTATTATATCTCTTATATCTCCCACATTTTAATAATATTAAAGTCAAATTGCAATGAATTACATTGACATTTGACCATATTACAATAAAATTATAAATTTAACTTTAATTATATGTTAGTACCCTACCATTAATTAATCCAATCAAACATAACGGTTTGACCGTAACTTATATATAAAAATAAAATGACATAACTACCCATAATTAAAAAATTAAATTAAATAAAAAATGGAAAAAATTAATTTTTTTAAAAGTGGATCTCCACCATACTTTAAGATTAATGGAGATAGAGATTCATTTAATTTTTTTGCAATTTTTAATAATTTTTTATTTTTTATAAAAAAAATAATGTAAAAATGACTATATTACCTTTTAACTATTTGTTGACTATTAACTCTACGGTCAACCAGTTAGTTAATGGTAGTAATGTGTAATTAAGGTTAAACTCACAATTTTATTATAATATGATCAAACGTTAGGGTATTTTATTACAATTTGCCCAAATATTAGTAACAATTGGGTATGGTACATTTGGACCACATTCGGTTCATGCCCTTGTGTCCACTTCCTTAAGAGGATTCGGGGTCTCAAGTCGAAAGGCTATGGCTAGTCAGACTAATGACTTTCCACAAGACCTTTTCCTTTTTTGGGGATCTTCCCAAAGCCGTCCTAGATAATTCTGTAAGTCGTAAATAGTAGATAACCATGGGGAAAATGGAGATCCATCGCCAAGGGAGATCATGTTGAGATCTCGATCTGCATTTTTTTTTTTCATTTTTACTCATTTTTTCCTTTTTTTAATGTCCGTATTTTTTGGGCAAAAATTATTTTGGTCCTTAACTTTTTTCAAATTATCACTTTTTGACCGATATTTGATATTTTAGCTCCCGTGGTCCCTAACCTTTTCAAAATCAATCAATTTAGTCTTTCCGCTAGTCAACAATTAATCAATTTTAATGGTATTAGAGATATTTCAGTCTTTACAAAAAAAAAAAAAAATATATATATATATATATATATTATTTAGGTTTAAAAAAATAAGTTATTAAATAAAATTTGAAATTTGAAAAAAAAATAATGGTGATTAAAAAACAAAAAACATAAATTGTCTTGGGCAAAATTCATTTTGGTCCCTACCTTTCCTCGAATTATTACACTTTATGACCGATATTTGCTTTTTTAACTCGCGTGGTCTCTAACTTTTTAAAAATCCATCATTTTAGTCATTCTGGCTAAATTTTTTACAGTCAAACATGACAGAATATACACATTAACCATCTTACCCTTAACTTTAAATTATTAAGTTAAAAATATAATTTTATTTATCATTTTTAAAATTTAACAAATTAACCTAACTTGTACATCCAATAAAAAATATAACATGTGTTAATAAAAAAAATTATAATTATAAAATATAAAAAAAAATTTATGTAAAAACCCTTAAATATTAAAAAAAATTATAACAATAAATAACTAATTTATGAAAATTTATTAACTCAAAATAATACTTTAAATTGATATTAAAATATAAAAATAAATTAAAAATTAACAACAAAATAAATTATTAATAATTATCAATTTTTAATATCTATTTTTAAAAATAAAATAAATTATTAAAAGTAATTTTCAACCATTTTTGAATTTTTTTAATTTTTTTAGTTGTTATATTTTATTTTTAGAATTAAATTTTATTTAATAATTTTTTAACCTTAATTTTTATTTTTGTATGTAATGACTGAGATACCCACAATACGGTAATACCATTAAATTTGACTAATCATTGACTAATAGAATAACTAAATTGATGAATTTTTAAAAAGTTAGGAACCACGTGAGCTTAAAAAGTAATAACTCTTAAAAAGTTAGGGACCAAAATAATTTTTACCCAATTTTTTATTTTTATAATTTATAAGTTTTTTAGGCAAACCTTAATTCAATTCCATGAAAATTGGTACAAAAAAAAAAAAAAAAAAACCTGTGTATATAAAATTTACATAATCCAATTATACAGCATAGCCACTTTGAAGCCAACAAGAGAAAAAAAAAAAAAAAGAAGTAAATAACGCCTACCTCCCATGAAGTTTGCTCAATGACAGGCGGACTCAACTTTTAAATTTATTGATAAAAACCTATCCTCTTTTGAGTTTGTTCAATTACAGGTAAAGTCAACTTGTAGCTAATTCTTCAGGTTTTTGACAAAGACCTTTTCTGATCAACTGTTACATTTGATTAAATTTTACTAAGGGCAGGGGAGGTGTTTGTCAATAAACGATAAAGTTGACTCCGTTTGTAGTTGGCAAAACCTCAGCGGAGGTTCATGCAATTAGCTCAAAAAATAAAAAGTGAAAATCACAAAATCTGAACTTTCAAAAGCCCGTAAATCTATAATCTTACGAACAGCAACAAGAAATTAGTATGTAAAATACAACTTCAGATTCGAAGCGTATAGCTCAAACCTCATATACGCGTACATGTCACACTCCTCTATAGAATACGGCCTGCAATGAAACACAAAACCAAGTATACGGGAATTGACCGTTAAATGTTGGAGTCAATTGTGCAGTATATGGAGATTTGTAGCAGAAGTGATATATTACAGACCTCAAAATCAACAGAAGAGTGAGGGAAATGCTAGCGATACTCATCGGGGTTTTCTTCGCTTCTGATGAGAGGAACGCCATCTTCCCTAAAGATGACCTGCTCTTCACATAAAGCTGCCACAACCTCCACATATAACCGGTGCTCCTAAATAAGAAAAAGATGTCAATAGCACAAGCCAAAGCTTATAGATCAAATTTCAAGATGCACTGCAATATTTTTAGAACTTGGTATCTTCGCTATCTTAGAGTTCAAATGATTTGAAAGGCTTCTTACAATACGAAACTTACTACTAGGAACATTTTTACTGGTTCGGTAAAAACTTTTCTTTCATAAACAAGGATATTAGATCCTATTACCTCGAGAAGAACTCTTGCAGACAGATCCTCTGCCGTGTCATTCCAAAGCACAGGAACAACTCTTTGAGCAAGGATACGTCCCGTGTCATAATGCTCATCGACAAAGTGAATTGTTGGACCAGAGTATCTAACAACAAAAATGATATGAGGTATGTTTCTTCATAACGAACACAAAGATAGAGAGGGAGATAGCATAAAAATATTAGAGAACAAAGAAGAAATAGCGCTTATGACATCGTTAGCTGAAAAAGTACCTAGCTCCAGAAGCAATGACTGCTTTATGCACCTTCATACCATAATAGCCTTTGCCTCCAAATGCAGGAAGAAGTGACGGATGAATATTTACTATGGATCTTGGAAAAGCTCGGACCAACTCCACTGGTATAAGTTTCAAATATCCAGCCAGAAGAATGAAGTCCACCTCAAATTCCCTGATTAATATAGAACAAAATAATGTGAAATGTGTACTAACTCCATCCGGTGCCTGAAAATAATAAGAACTTTCTTGCGGATGATACTTCACGGCTAGATGATCTCTTGGGCTAGAAAATGCAAACCATTGCAGTATATAGATTATGTATACTTCCTAGGCCAGTAAATTGAACGTGAGAACATAGAGAAGCAAACGGCACCTGAATAAAGGTACTGTTTACTTTTTTTTAATAGACTGCTACACTTCTCATGATTTTGATACTCTTCTTCTATTTTCCCACGTTTCTAAAACCTTAGTACATGACCGTACCAATTCATATTCAAAAACAGAAATAATTTAAACAGTATTACAATTCATTATGCAAAGATTTGTACTGATAAGAAAGGAAGATATATGCAGATGAATGATTTACGATATAAAAATCAAAGTGGCCTTTAAGTAAATTTCTTGGATAAGCCAGATGAAACGTTACCACTAATTTCACTTCTCACCAAAAAATGGATCAAATGGTATTTCAACCATTCAAAAGACTTTATAATATACCTGCCACATATTTATGATTGCCAGGTACACCAATATCGCATGGATTACCGCGTGTTGCTAAATTGAAAGAGGGTTTGGCTACAGGCATACGATGTTTAAACAATCATACACCAATCACAAATAACACCTTTTTCTTTTCTCCTTAATCTATTGTAAAGTAAACTAATACGAATACTTTAGGAAGAAATGCCTAACCTAAGAGCAGCTACAAGGTCGACTGGAGATAGACCATCGGGTTCATCTTTACTTTTGGGGAACAAAATAACCGGGATGCCCTTATCTCTCGCATACTCAGCACCTCCACAACCTGCACATATAACAATGACACAATGTATAAATACCATACATAGTTACTGAACTGAGCAGAGCTTCTTCGCATGCAATTGATAATAGAAACACAGCAATCACTCTCTGATCAGATAACAACAAACAGGAGCATACGAAGCAGACTAATCTCATAATTAAATCTATATTCCCGAATTCGATATACATGCCTAATGCTCGTAATAAAAAACTTAGTAAAAATTCTTTCAATTCAACAGAATCATTAGAGTTAAAAGCCAACAAAACCGAATCAAATTAGCAGCTGGAAAACTAATCAACAACTATAATGTCACAAGCATGCCTACAAGTTAACATGATTTACCATGCTTATTGGTGACCAAAACGGATACATCTCCATGAACCCAACCACCAACACATCCCTCATGGATCGACCTGAAGTTGGATCCTCCGCCGGACACGAAAACCGCCAGCTTCTTCTTTCTAATTCCAGCTTTGGTGACTTTCTCGTCAGCAGCAGCAGCAACTATAACATCATCTCTTACTTTTTCTACACAATTTACACACTCTAATCTTCTAAAAGAAGACCGTACGCTCCGTGAAGCCAAAAAATTATGGGTTTTGAATGGAACCCACTTGCGAGATTGATATACAGACAAAGAGGAAAATTTTCTGGGGTTGTGAATTGATGGAATTTGTGTGTTTGAGCCAGAGCCAGAAAGCAAGCTATTGGCTTCCATTGAAGCAGAGACTTGATATCTGAAACAATATGTCAAATTAAAAAAAAATACCGGTTGACAACGGTGGCGGCTGAGGGTGGCCACCGGCGATTTTGACTCTCGACGGTCTTTGGACGGCGGCGGGGCGTTTGTCTTAAAGTGAAACACTTGCAACTACTACGAACTGTGAGTATCGAGACACGTTTGACCAAATGTGAACTCTTGTTATTGTATTTGTTTTGGTTTTAGTAAATTTTTTTAATTATTATAATTGACAAATTGTAATAGAGTAATATGGCGTTCGGCCATATTAAAATAAAATTACGATTTTAATTTTAATTATATATTAATATTTTTTTTAATTAACTTTACTAAAAATAAAAATTTGATTAAAATTTTTATCTAAAATAATAAAAATACCTCTAATTAAAATAAATAATATTAGTTATAAAAATTTAAAAATTTAAAATTTTTTAAATGGATGAATCCATTTAATTATTTTTTAATTATTTAATTATTTAATTTTAATAATTAATATTATTTTTTTATTTTTTAATCAGGGGTATTTCTGTCATTTTAGATAAAAATTTTGATTAAACTTTTATTTTTAACAAGTCAACTAAAGATGGTACTAATGTGTAATTATGGCTAAACTCACGATTTTATTGCAATATGGCAAAATGTCAGGGTATTCGATTATAATTTGCCCTATTATAATTAATTTGAAATAACTCCGAACTCAAAATCGCAGTTGCTAGGGATGGCCGCGGTTCCAGAATTGACAGTTCCGATTCTAAAACCGCCGGTTTTGATTCTGGAACTGCCAGTTCCGGTCCTTCCTATGAGGAGAACTGGAATCATGAATCGGCACCCCCTGATTTCGGTTCCAGTTCTAGAACCAGAATGGAACCGTCGGTTCCGATTCCTCCTCCTCTTCCAGGAACTGGCAGTTCCAAGCCGGTTCCGAAACCGGCCAAATTTTTTTTTTTCCAAACGGCTATTTTTCAAAGAATTTTTTTTATTTTTTATTAATAGAACAGAATCGGAACCAAACCGAAACTGATTCTTGAACCGACGATTCCGATTTTGCTTTTACTAAAATTGAAATCGGGATTGTGGGTCCCGGTTTAGTCTTCTGGTTCGGAACTAAGACCTCTAGTCCTGATTCAGAATTGCCGGTATTCGAACCGAACCGGGATCAACCCTAACAGTTGCGTACCACTAAACCAATAATATTTAGAAGATTAGATAAATGAAATAATTACTTAATATTAATATTTAATTTTTTATTTCATAATTTCTTTTTTATTTTTTTAAAAGGACACTAAATAATATATTTTGCTCGATTACTTTAATTGCAATCAAAATTAAAATTTATAAATATTTAATATTTAGATCAACAATAAGTAACCGTATATCCATATATGAAAACATTGGTATCAAAAGTGAAATTCTTTCAATATAAACGATAGCTTTTTATGTACATTGTAATATTAAAATTTAAACATTATTCTTTTTTTTTTTTGAAAGAAAGAATAAATTTAAACATTATTATTCACAATATACTTATTAAGGGACAATTTATGTAGTTCGTAAGTGCCACATCATTACAGGGCCAATACGTTGTCGTTCGAGTGCTTTAATGTTCTCAGCAGAACAATAATTGCCTGTCAGCATAGTAGAAGTAATAAACAGTACGGCCCTAGTTAGCTTAAAACCTGACCACATTTAATGCACCTAACAATATTCATAATGAACCTGACTAAACTCGAAACCTTGTTAGAACTACTTATCCTGTCCCATTCCAGGACAAGCACTTCGAGAAAGCAATTATTTCACGTTTAAGATAACATATGGCTGATTAGGTTTGCAGACAACCTGGACATTCCTAACATAGAAGAAGATAAGAGGAATGTCTAGTTGACTATAAATAAGGTCAATGAAGAAGAAGGAAGGTATGTTATTTATTATAACTCACCAACCCTAAAACTCTTTGAATCAGTTCATTGATTTCTTTGTTATATCTGAACTGATTTTATCGTCGAAGCTTAATCGCCGGCATAAGTCCGGCACTCCTGACCAATCTTTCTCTGTTTTCAGATACTTATTCGATAGCTCATATTGGCCAAGTTCTCATCTCAACCAAGAACTTTCTGGCAGACCTCAAGAGTCATTTTTTGAGATTATCAGCTCAACTGACCACTAACCATCTTACGTGGCGTAGTTGACTATTGTTGACTATTTGATCAATTTTTTACTATCAACAATTTAGCACTAGAAAGATAGCTTTGTCTCTATTCCTCTGAGGAAACCTTAAAACCATGGATCCAAACAATCCAAGCAAAGAACATAGCCCTCAACAAACTGCCCCTACGGAGATTCCCTTATCTCTCCATCAGGCAAACCCCCTAGGGTTCATTATACCTAACCGCACGCCAGCAGCATCACTATAGCCTCTTCCCATCACCCTACAAATCAAAATGTCCACCCAAGACGTGGACCAAGCAGGGTATCATTTCCAGAAGCTCATGGAGATAATGAGTAGTAGAATCACTTCCCCTATGGGAGGAGATTATAGAGGGAGTGCAGGTCCCAGCAAAAAGGTTCATTCCCATAAGAGATGTGCCAAAAAAGGAAAGGAAGCGTTTCCACTCCCAGAGCCTTTTTCGAGCGAATCCTCTTCTCAAACTACTGGCAATCAAACTAAGTGAAGGCACCGCCCAGAAGGCAGTCGAAGGCCCGATTTTGTGACAAAATGAGGAAAGATTAGGCAAAAACAATGCTAGTACGAAAGTAGCAGTCGTACGAATCAGGAGCAGACTGGATCTGAAGAAAGTCAACGACTGAGCCTGCGTGAGAGCTCAGATGATGACAGAAACTTCGTGCGAGAAGAAATCCAATGACTAAAAGAAAGACTAGAACAGGTCCAGCGTAGGAACCAACCCACCAACAACTTCACCCATTACTTGGGTGCAACGACGAGCAAATTCACGGATAAGGTATTAGCAAAGAGATTCTCAAGGAATTTCAAAATGCCTAGTATAAACGAATACAAAGAAGACAGGGACCCTGTTTGAGCATGTGTCCCGATTTACCACTCTTATGGGGACCCAGACGAGAGATGATCGATTGCTTTGCCAAGCTTTCCCTATCACATTCGATGATTTAGCTAGAAGTTGGTTCCGACAACTCCCCCTACGCAGCATTGACAACTTCGATCAATTCAGCCGTGCATTCTCGTAGCAATTCATGGGAAGTGTGCAAAGAAAAAAGTCCCTATCTCACCTATAATTCGTCAAACAAGGAAAGAGAGTGTAACATCCCGGATTTTGGGTAATTCATTTTATATATGTGAAAATAAATTTTGTTATTGGAAGGGGTGTAAATGTAATTAAATGTATGTTTATTTTTATGATTTCCAGCGGACCAGATTGAATGGTTGAAAATTGATGTATGAAAAATCGAAAATGGAGACAGAGAGCATTGCGACCTGGTCACCGCGACCACAGGTCGCGATGGCTTGCTCGCGGTGAAAAACGCAATTTCTAGCAGTGAGCATCGCGACCAGTCACCGCGACCACAGGTCGCGATGAGCTGCTCGCGATGAAAATGTTGAATTCTGGCAGTGAGCAACGCGACCACCAGCGCGACCAAGGGACCGCGAGGTGTGCTCGCGACGAAGGCGATGCGAATGCTCCAGTGAGCACCGCGACCTGGTGGCGCGACCACAGGTCGCGGTAGCAAAAAAAATATATAAAAAAAAAGAGAAGCTTCTCGCAGAAGCCAGAAAACAGAACAGCAAGAGGAGAAAGGAAAGATCGAGAAAAGAAAGAAAAGAAAAGAAAGAAGAAGAGAGAAAGAAGAAGAGAGAAAGAAGAGAAAGAGAAAGAAGAAGAAGAAGAAGAAGAAAGTGAAGAGGAAAGAGAAGAGAAAAGGAAAGGGAAGGAAAACGAAATCGTAGAACCGTGATTTCTCGAACAAAAAAAAAACAGATTCCAGGTAGGTGTACTTTCGTTTTCCGAACCGTTACCAGAAGTATTTCGTTTACGTTTTCGTTTCCGTTTTAGTTTTCGTTTTCGATTCTGTTGAAAGTTCTCGTTTTCGATTTTTGTATGAAAATTGTTTATTTTATATGAAAAATTGATGATTGATATATCTATTGTTAATTTTGGAATGATTTTATGCTAGATCGCATTTTGATTGTGTTTCGAATATTTCGATTTCGTTCTAAATAGTTGACTTAGACTTTTGTATGACTATTGTTTATCGTCTTGAAGAATATTGCGCAAAATTATGGAATTTAAAGTGTTTGGAAACTGTTTTACGATTTGATTTTTAAAGTTTAATGGATTTATAAATTATAGAGTTGAAATATATCTATATTGTGATATGCTTTCCATTTAAAAGTTATATATGATTTTCATAATTGAGTTTATAGTACACCCACTAAGCTATATGCTTAGCGCGTTAGTTTTGTTTCTAACGCGTAGGTACCAGGGATCCGGAAGAAGTTAAAGACTGAAGGAAGAAAGAGTTGCAGACCGAGTCACAGGATTACTACAGTTGGGTAGTTCTATTGTTATATATATATATATTTTGTAAGCATGCATATACAGTGAGTCTGTAAATATGTTTTGTAATTAAATATTTATGATTTATGTCTTATATTAGTATTATGTTTGTAAATATTAAAGTTTGATTTGTTTTATTTTTATAAAATGTGATGAAAAGTCGCACTAAACGGCAGAGTGTGCAACTGTTTGAAAACGTTATAGAAGTGTTGTTGAGAATTGAATTTGAATTGATTTGTGTAAAAGCAGGTTTTGGGAAATCCGAAAAACAAACGAAACTCTACCGAATTTTTGTAAAAAGTTTATTTAATGGGCTCACTCGAAAACAATTTTTAAAATAATAAACTCTATGGTTTCCAATGAGTCGAAAAATTGTTTTATGGGCTCACAACGATTTTGAAATGTATATGAATTTAGAAAGTATTGAAAACCGTGTAGCGCTCCCTAGGTCGGTCCAGCCGGATCGGGTCGGGGGGTGTTACAGAGAGAATTTACCAGGACATACCTTTCACGTTTCAATAAAGAGGCGGTCCAGGTAGAGGACTTTAACAATGTCGTTGCCATCAATATATTCATAAACGGTTTGCAAAGCGGGGCATTTTCCTTTCAACTAAGAAAACAACGACCAAAATTCTACCCGGAGATGGTAGAAGTCGTCGCTGATTATGTGTGCGTAGAGAAGGATGAGGTAGCCTAAGGAGAAAATATCATGCACGGAATGCGCCCAGATGTGTCGGATCACCAAAGAGATCCTCTCAGTAGGGGAGACAATGACAGATTCAGAGGGAAAGACGCTCGCGATGACTGCTGAGAAATAAAAAATCAATTAAAGGAAGCTAGACGGGTTGAGAATCGATTCGCTCGATATACACCTCGATGAGATATTGTCCGTTGCGCTGAACAAAGGAATTATAACGTGGCCCAGGAAAATGACATATGCACCCTACAAACGCGATAATGATAAATACTGTCGTTTTCATCGGGACCACGACCATGATACTTCCAAGTGTTTCCAGCTGAAGGACCACTATAGAGAATTTAATCCGGGATGGACATCTGAGAGAGTTTATACAGAGGAAGAAAGGTGCCGACAACTCTCACCAAGCTAGAGAACCACCAGAGAGGAGAATAGAATGACCTAAGGGATCCACAAGACCGACTTACCCCATAAGTCCCAAAAATCTAGCTAGCGGCTTAAAAGTCCAAAAGCGAGTCCTATCAACATTATCTATAGGGGTCCCGAAACAGAGGATCAGCAACAGAGAGAGGAAAACAGAAATTCGAGGAGTATTCGAATCGCAGACGTACCTTAGATGTAAATTTGGTACAAGGAAATGACAAAAGGCAGAAAAAAGGTTGGGACCTGATATCATTTATGACGGAAGATGGAGTGGGAATCAATGTGAAACCTAACGACATGATCATTGTAGAACTCCAAATTGTGTATCGAAATGTGCCTCGTACTATGATCAACAACGGAAGCTCTACCGACATCTTGCACACTTTAGTGTTCAACCATTTGGAATTTCAGCCCAAAGATTTGGTACCATTCATTACCCCCCTTCGAGCATTCGGGGATTCAGAAATAAAACCATGGGCTACTGTGATGCTCCTCGTAAAGGTAGAAGTAAAAAAAGACGGTGCTAGTAGAATTTGTGGTGGTAGACATACCCAGTTGGCTTTACGGTGCGTTATTGGGGAGACATTTTCTCAACAAAATCAAAGCGTTAACAGCCACTTATTGCTTAAAAGTGAAATTCTCAACCGAGAAATGGCGTTGGAGAAATAAAAGGCTTGCCAAGAAACCGCTCGATGGACCAATTTGTCCGCTTTAAAAAATAAAGGGTCGCAGAGGTTTCCAGATTACAGAATAAAAGCCGTAGAAAGAAGAAGAAGGAAAACAAAGAGTTATAACAATCAAAGAAAATGGAGGATGAAGAGAATGCAGAGGATCCAAAGAATTCACCTTGGACCTTAGGGAACCCATTGCAAGAGAGAAAGATAAAGAAGTGGAGTCGACAAAGGATGTAATACTCAATGAGAGCTCACCAGAGAAAGTTGTCAAGATAGGAGCGAATCTAAACAATGCGGTCAAAGAGAATTTGACAAGCTTGCTCTGGGAGTTCAAAGACATATTCGAGTGGAGCCACGCCGACATGCCTGGCATTAACCCATCAGTCATATCCCACGGACTAGCCGTTCGTTAAGATGCAAGACCTATCATCCAGAAGAGAACACACTTCAACATTGAGAGGAATTCAGCTATCAAGGAGGAAGTAGAGAAGCTCATCGCAGCAGGCTCTATCCGAGAATCACATTACCTCTTCCTGGATTGCCAATATGGTTCTGGTGATAAAGAAAAATAAGAAGTGGAGAATGAAATGAGTTTTAGAAAATGTTTGATTATTGTATAATGTGCGGAATGAGGTTTCAAAAATTTTATTTATTGAAAAACTATTTTTCAATCAGGAATGAGTTCCTGTATATACGCAGAAAAAGAAACTTGTTTACTACATACATTTTTCTTGATTTTCTTTTTATGATTCCTCGATCTACCACCAGATCTTCTGAATTATGATCCGCGGTCTGACAACGTGTATGTGGGCACGTCACAGCAAGAGATGGAGGTCACGTAAAAAGAATGAACAGAGAATCTCTTCTCCCTAGGGTCGACCGAATCCTGCAAGAAATGAGAGACTAAAAAAAAATAACTTTTTTCTTTTCTTCTCTCTTTTGGTGGCCGAACTCTATTTCTTCTTCACTTAGTGGGTTAGGTCAATTTTTCTAGCTATATAACTCTTATATACTAGCTCTTTAGGGTTTTAATTTGACCAAGTCAAAATAGGATTCATAATCTCTTTTTACTTTTGGTCTACTAAAGATTTTAACCTTTGACTTTTTGGACTATTAAAATAATCTAATTATTTTAATTCTTTGTCCTAGACACCGTTTAATTATGTAACCTCATATTTAATAAATAGAATTAATAATTAATAATTAATAATTTCTTTTATTTTATTAAATATTTAATTAATTAAATAATCACATTATTTAATTATTCTCTTTTAATTTATCTCGTATTACATTCGTAACACTATTAATTGAATCATCTACCGTGACCCTCGTTACCAACAACCATAAGGGCCAGTAAGGGGACCTAATGGACCCACAGTTTTGAGCTATAATAATACTTAATAATATTAATTAAAACTCTTTAACTAATATTTCACGATTATTAACCTCGGAGTTATTCCACTAAAAACTCGAAACTGCACTCTCAGAACTGTAGACGTATTTATACAATTTAAAGTCTCAACTTCCATTGATATAACTATTTACATATAGCGTGAACCCCCACAAGTAGTTCATAACTAAAGTTGGGTCATAAAGTCCGTTATACCCCTCTAGAAATATCTTTTCCTTTAAGTACCATTAATTCTCTAATGAACAATTAAATCCCGTCTTCCTCACAGAAGTAGGAAAGATCTCATAATTGTTCAAGCCCCGAATCAACCCTTTAGGGAACTACTCATCTACTTCAATCAAGAAGGAGTGGATTCCACTATTGTATTCAAACCTTCCCAGCCACAAGCCAAATCGCAACTCCAAGATATAGAGGTATTGGTCGAGATTCACATCGACCTCACTCATGATAAATCAAAAGCCACGATCCAATATGAAGGAAGTCAATAAGACACTCAAGACTAAGATCACCTATAAATAGCCATCGTTTATCAATATATATGAATCTCATCTACTAACGGATCTTGGTGAGAGATTCATATAAATCGTGACCTAGTCCTATATGATCTCATCATATAAGGTGTCCTCCATTCTCAGGTCAATTACACGAGCGGTCTAGGATAAGACCACCTTACTATACAGAATGGACCGCAGCAGTAGACCCATCACAAACAAAGTATCTAGCTTTGTTCGCTCTCTATGGACTCTTTAGATTGCAACATCTTGCAATTTAGGATGTTCTTGCATAATATGAATGTATTACTAAATATAAAACTCTTATAAACTAGAATGATAAACTGAATAATTCTTATTAAGTCTTTAACCGTTTACATTTACAAGCTTTAGGGCATAAATCCTAATAGAGAATGTGCGTGGATTTCACAGATCTTAACAAAGTCTGCCCTAAGGATGGTTTTCCCCTCTCGAAGATTGACCAACTAGTGGACGCCACGATCGGACATTAACTCCTCAGTTTCATGGACGCGTATTCTAAGTACAACCAGATTAAAATGCACACACAGGATGAAGAAAATACAACCTTTACCACTGATCAGGGATTGTACTGATACATAGTGATGCATTTTAGCCTAAAGAATATTGGAGCCAATTATCAGATGCTAGTCAATTAGATGTTCGCCAAATAGATAGAGAGAACCATAGGAGGTGTACGTCGACGACATGCTAACAAAAAGCCTGACGGTGGAACAACATGCACACAATTTGCAAGAAACTTTAGAAGTGTTGCGACAATACGTGATGAAGCTAAATCCCGATAACTGCATATTCGGCATCGCCTCAGGAAAATTTCTAGGTTTTTTATCTATCAAAGAAGAATTGAAGCAAACCCCGAAAAATAGATGCCCTTATCAAGATGAAGCCGCCCCGAACACTCAAAGAATTTCAGCGTCTCACAAGATATCTCGCAGCATTGAACAGGTTCATAACAAGATCCACTAACAAATGTCTCTCATTCTTTAAGGCGACCAAGAAAGGCAAATGACTAAAGTGGAATGAAGAATGTGACAATGCTTTCTACCAACTGAAGACCTATCTCGGATCAACACCGGTACTTTTAAAACCTCTCATTGGCAAAACTTTGTATTTATATCTTTCTGTTACTGCAACGATGAATAGTTCTGTCATTGTCTGCGAGGAAGGAGGAATACAAAAGCTCGTTTATTACATTAGCAAAGCCCTAATTGTTACAAAAATGAGATACCCAGACGCGGAGAAGGTAGCTTTAGCATTAATTGTGGCTATGAGGAAGTTGCGACCGTATTTCCAAACACATAGCAATCAAATATTGCAAAAATCGAAAGTTTCGGGGAGATTGACCAGATGGGCGATAAAGTTAAGTGAATTCGACATAAGTTTCAAACCAAGGATCGCAATCAAAACACAAGCAGTCGCTGATTTCATCGCAGAGTTTACAAAACCTTTGGTCGATACAGCTGCTCTCGCAGTTGACGAACTTGATAGCGGGGCATACCCATGGAAGCTTCATGTAAATGGATCCTTCAACTCGGACGGGAGTGGAGTGGGAGTAGTGCTAATCACGCCAGATCAAAACGAAATAGAATGTGCATTGAGATTCGATTTCAAAGCTACCAATAATGTGGCAGAATAGAAGCCTTTATCGTAGGGCTGAGGGTAGCCACAACTAGTCACGGCCAAAAATCGGAATCGCCGGTTTCGGTCCAATTTTAATGGGAATCGGAACCGGGACCATAGGGTCCTGGTCCGGGTTTCGGTTTTTGAATCGGGGGAGGAACCGCAATTATGCTTCCTCTATCGGTCTTGGGAACTGGCCACCCATAAAAAAAAATTTTAAAAACAAATTAAGAAATATGAATAAATTAATAAAAATTTGAAAAAACCTAGCTATGCAAAAAGGCTACAAAATACCTGGTTTCATGAAGTGACAGGGAATATAGGCCTCACGGAGTGAATTAGCCTTGTCAGCAGGAACGTGACGATCCTAATCCCCATGCAAGAAAAACCAGGCCCCCTTCTAAAACTTGTTGGAAGGAGGTAACCCCTAGATGACCCATTTCCGCTTCTCGTCCGAGACGTCCAGTTTGCCGGATAACCTTTCGTTGTTCTCATCAATGGGAAGCCACTTGCTGGAAGGGAAGGATGCGAGATAATGCGAACCAGATTCTTAAGGCGATGGTCGTAGTTGGTAACAGTACCGAATCTCGTTTCAGTGAGGGATCGAAAAAACCTAATGAGCGCCACAAAGTGCATAACGCCATCAACGTCCGGTAACCATTAGGCGCTAACTGTGCCGGCGTTAAGTTAATATCGCTGAGAAAGCGCGTGATAAAGGGC
This sequence comes from Xanthoceras sorbifolium, assembly GCA_003430845.1. Lineage (NCBI taxonomy): Eukaryota > Viridiplantae > Streptophyta > Magnoliopsida > Sapindales > Sapindaceae > Xanthoceras > Xanthoceras sorbifolium. Next base: position 15,267,336 of record CM010618.1, read on the forward strand.
TGTGCTACTGAGCTTTGAAGAATCACAAATCTCAGACTTCAGGAAATCTTTTTCCTTTAAGAAAAGAAGTATTTTCAGAAATAAAAAGCTCGAACAGTTCACTGGAAGTGAGTATATATAGACCCTGCTGAGAAATCTCCAGCCATTGATCTCAAGAAGATTGCACGATCCAAAAACGTCTCGATTTGCTGAGCTAATGATGGGACGCATCGTACGCTGAGAGCACGATAATCAAAGCCAGCACGGAAGTGCCACGTGTGAGCTATAATAGGTAAGCCAACTTTTCAGTTAAAACCAAATTGCTTGAGATTCAAATACAATGATCATGGGTGATGTCATCTACGAGAAGAAAAAAAGCTTGAAAAATAAGGCGAACCGACCATTACATACCCAAAACGCACTGTTCCACTTAAAACACCCTCTCACACATCCAAAACGCACCATTCCACTTAAAAATCACCCATCTAAAATTCACCATTTCGCTCAAAGGGTACCGCCTCTTGTCCAAAACAAGGTTGTTTTATTTAAGAACACATTATTTCAATCAAAACGGGATGTTTCAAGTGCAAAGCAAGAAGAGCGTAGCAAAACATCATCTTTCTTGAATAAATTTCTTATAACCTTCTCAGGGTAGTTTCTTTAGAAATTTTGGGGGTATTGTTGAGGGTAATTTTTGTAGTTTGTAAGTGTCATGTCATCATAGGGCCAATACGTTGTCATTTGGCCATCAGGTGCCCTTTTTATATCCGACGTAGTTTTGACATCTAACGCCGAAAGGATGGTCAAATAATAGTATAAGCATCCGAGCGCTTTAATGTTCTCACAGAACATTACTTGCCTGTTAGCACAGTGTCAGCGACAAACAGTACGACCATAGTCAGCTCAAAGTCTGACTCCATTTAATGCATCTGACAATATTCATGACGAACCTGACCAAACTCAGAACCTTGTCATCAAGGAGGTTAGATGCATTAAATATCCTAGTTCTGCAGGTACCGTTCAACTACTCATTCTGTCCTATCCCTGGACAGGCGATCTGAGAAAGCAGTTAGTTTCATGATTAAGGTAACATATGGCTGACCAGGTTTGCAGACAACCTGGACATTCCTAAAATAGAAGAAGACAAGATGAGTGTCTGGTTGACTATAAATAAGGTCATTGAAAAAGAATGAAGGCATGCTATTTATCATAATTCACCAACCCTAAATTTTTTTTTGAATAAGTTCATTGATTTCTTTATTATATCCGAAGTGACTTGATCGTCAGAGCTTAATAGCCGGCACAAGTCCGGCACTCCTGACCGATCTTTCTCTGTTTTCAGATACTTATTCGATAACTCATATTGGTCAAGTTCTCATATCAACCGAGAACCTTCCCGCAGACATTAAGGATCATTTTTGAAAATTATCAGCTCAATTAACTACTAACCATCTTACGTGGCGTAGTTAACCATTTAATCCATTTTTTATTGTCAACAATACTAATATTAACTTTATTTTTCTAGTTTTGTTATTTGGGTCATACCACCATAACATTCTCCACATTTATTTTGAAAATTAAATACTAAATATGAAATATATTTATAACAAAATTAACACAATTTAATACGAATTTTATTATATATGAAATTGTGCAATTTTAACACGTTTTTAATTATAAATCCTTTTTTCTTTTCCTTTTTTATTTAAAACTATTTTACTGGAGCCATTAAGGGTACACTGTACTGTGAGGAATCCCACTGAATCACGGATCAATGCATGGTCATCTACAACGCAATCACCAAATTTAGAAAGCAGTCAACATTCTTGACGGCTCTGATTGGCCCACTCACAGTAGTAAAAGTAATACTCTCACTTTTCAATCCCTCCACAGACGCGGAAACTTAAAAAAAAAAAAAAAAATCATTATTAAATAGACCTGTTTTTTGCCTCGTCTCGTGAACCGAGTCAAAACTCACAACAACAACGATTTAAAAAAAAAAAAAAAAAAAAAAAGAAAGATACTCACAACAATAACAGGAACACCCTTCGAAAAAAAAAAAAACCAATAACAGGAACAGCGACTCAGTCCGATCCGGCAACGAGTGAGTCGAATTCTTTTTTTTTTTTTTTTTTAAATTAGTGAAAAAGATCTACACAGAAAATGGAGGGAGTCGGGGCCCGACTGGGGCGGTCCTCGACCCGGTATGGTCCCGCCACGGTGTTCAGTGGCCCGGTCAGGAAGTGGAAGAAGAGATGGGTACACGTTTCTCCATCTAACAACCACAACAACAACAATCACTCGAATCAAAATCACCACCACCACCACACCAACAACAACGTCAACAACGTCGTCAACGGTTCAACTGCTAACGGAAATAACGGCTCACATCTGCTGCTCTTCAAGTGGACGCCGCTGACTCAAAGAGACGGCAGCAACAATAACAGTAACGTTAACGGTAACAGCAGCACCAGCAACGGAGAGAAGAGTTCTGCGAAGGACGATGCGACGCCGGAGGAGCCGCCTCGGCGTAAATTCAAATACATTCCGGTATTCTTTATGCTAATTTTTTGTGGGGTTTGTTTGAATTTTGTTTATTTTGTTAATTGGGTTGAATTGTTTGTGGTTTATTGAGTTGATTGATTTGGGTGTCGAAAAAGCTTATATATTTATTTATTTTTCGTGTGTGTAAACAGTGGTTTAGGGTTTCAATGTGCGTGTTTAGATCGAGAGAAGCGAAGCGAGATTGAGCTCAGCTTGGTTGCTTGAATGTTGAGGAAAAGAAAGGAATTATATTTTTGTGATTACTTGGAGAGTAATGTGGCTGGTTTTGAAGCTCTTTTTGGTCGTCTACCAGATTACAAGGCCCTACGACCATTCAGGACAGTGAGAAATTTTCGAGTCGCGTAATGGGGTTTAGTGTTGTAGATTGAAAGAATGATATAAGAAGACTAGGACTTTTGAGGTTTTTTCTTAGAAGGGTTTGGATGAATTGCAGTGGTAAAATTTTATGCAAAATTGTACAAGCTTTGTTTGAGTCTCACAAAGGATTTGTTCTTAGGAAGGCAAAATGATTAGATCGGTTAGGTAGTTAGTAATTTAGCATTTAATTGGGCCCTTTAGTAGTTTAATATTCAATAAATTTGTGTTTTCAATGCAACTAGATTTAATGTGCTAATAAGACATTGTTTCTTTGGCGGCATTTGGTTCAGTTTAATGAGACACTTTTGATAGTATGTTGCATTAGGTGTTAATTGTAAATACATTGAGTTGTTTTACTTTAATCAATATTTTGAAGATGCCAGCATTCCCCATAAACGTTCATTTGGCGGATATATTTGAGGCATGAAGGACTGGCATTGCAAATGACGCTGTCTGATGTATGGAGCATCAAACTCAAATTAGACTCTCTACTCTTCAATTAATAGACTTTAGAGATGATATTTGATATGGTTTATTCACGACAATTTAATCCCAACTTTGATACGTTTCTCTGCTGATGCATTATGGACTATGATGTTAATACCATGAAAACGTAGGAATATGATGTCCAGGTTGAAGGACATGAGATTGCTCTCTGTAAGAAATGGTGCTTTTTGTCTGGTGTTATTTTTTCAATTGTTCTTTAGGGTTATGTGGTCTCATCTATATGATCCCAAGCCCCAAAGACATTTCTGCCTTCAGTGAAACTTGTTGCTTTAATTTGATTTAGTTCTTGGTGAAGAATGTGTTTTACAAATTCATGACCTTTGCTTGTAGCACTGTGCCATGCTTCCAAATTAGGTTTAGTGAAGACAGTTGTTGTTTGTTCATTGAGTAAAACATTCGTTGTTTTTGTTTTTGGTTTTCTTTTCCCGAGTGATTTGTGTGCTCCGTGGATGCATGATGATCTTGGCTGTTTGACAATGCAGATTGCTGTGTTAGAGGAACAGAAGCAAGCCTCGGAAAATGAGGCTGCGGAAATTCCTGACAATGAAGCTAAACCTGCAGATACTGACCCAAATACAGTGGAGCCAACTCCCAGGACTGATGGTTTTGATGAAAAGCCTGACATTAATGATGTACCTATGGAAGAAAATCAGGTGAACCGATGGTTTTCTCTTTTTCCTTTCAATTGTTCTGGTTTTGAGTGGTTCAAGTATTTTCGATATAACAAATGCCATTCATACAGACCGATTTGTACTGAAAGCTTATGTGGACTCATGCTTAAGGGTAATCGCTCTCATTTGCTTTGAAACTGAAAGTGAGTTGTGCCATTTCAGCGGACAAACTTCCCCGTACTGATTTTCCAATTGCATACTTGTTTTATACTGATAAAGAAACAGTATGCTCATTAGAATGCAATAAGTGAAAAGAGAGAATCCATGTTTTGTTTTGTCAGCCTCCTATAGACAGATCATCTAACTTTCTACTATGACATTCTTTTCTTATGTAGTCTATTAATTGCCCTCACCGGTCCGATATAAGTAGTAAGCTTTCAGATCTGTCTTACCATAAGCTTGCATCTAATGTTTGCCTGAACTACAATTTGTCTCAGGATGATGGTCAAATAGTACGACAAGATTTGAATGAAAGCACTTTGGATTTGAGTTTAGGTTTGACGGCACATGATGGTGACTCCGATTCAAAAACAGATCAGACCAGAGATGGGAAGTTGGAAAGATTGAACTCAAGTAGGTAGAGGACTTTTTCTGGTTATATTTTAATGCAGAGAAGATATGAAGAAAATGGCCTTTCTGTTTGTTCCTGATTAGAGATCCAATTTTTCCCTGGCCTCTGATCTAGCTGCTGATCAACATAGGACAACTTAGTTGACTGGCTTCTGTTTGTACTTCTACTCTTCCAATTTGATGCTCCCTTTGCTGAGCTGATTGCAATTTGTTCTGATTATTTGGAATTACAGAGTATTTTTTATTGAGGGATCGATTTCTTCCTTTGAACCTTATTTGGATTGGACTTGTTGGACATACAAATTAAACTTATTTATGAATTGTTAGTTTTACTTTGCATATTGGCATTATGACAAATTATATTTCACAATGTTACCGGTGGAATAGCTAATGAAAACTATATTCATGTCTTCAAATTTGACAGTGTGACTTGTCTTAGATATCCTAGCAATTGTGTGGTTTCATTTTCCTGCCAATAAAAGATATGATACCAACTTCATCTATCTGACTGTATAGTCGTTCAAATCTAATGACTGATTTCCTATAGCCGGCATGCAATCCGATGAAAAAAGAAATCAGTTTGGGATACATAAGTGGTGGTATATTCCAAGTAACCAACTCACCATCAATGGTTGCAGAGAGTCGAGGCATGGCAAATAAACAAACGAAATAAAGTGAACCGAGGCATCTAACTGAAATTTTATTAGACAATACGTAGTCCTTTGCCATCAAGCCATCAGCCATTCTTTTGAAAAGCTTTACAAGCACAAAGACAATTAACAGTTGGACACAATTTACACAACTGAACATAAATTGAACAATTCAAAGGCTTAAAAGGAAGGCAGGCATCAATGACAATGTTGAACTTGAATCAACTGCAATGCAAGGCGGCAGCACAAAGGAAAGTAAGGTGAAGTCACTGGGGGGTTGATTTGGATGCAAGAAATTAGATACATTATTATCATCATTCTTTTGCAATAGCTGGCTCCTCCTCCCCCTCAGAAAAGTAATCATGCCTGAAAATGAGAAATGGGATATTACTATGTGTAATGAAAAACTCATAATAGATGGAAATGATAAGGTCATGTAAACATCCCGAAAAGATACACAGCAAGAAAATCCACTTAGTTTTCTCATTAGACCACTTGAAATCCACCATCCCATCTAACTTAAAGTTTTGATTCGCCAGCCACATTAAAATTAAGCATTCACAAGATAGAACAAATTACTTCCTATAACACGAAATGCATATCAAAGCCTTATACATGCCAAATAGAAAAATGGTAAAATGAATTTTGTTGTACTTACTTTAATTTGCGTGAAAGTTGGTACATTCCTGTTGTAGCCATTACGACGTTTACACTAAACAGATTCCAGTTTTTCTGTATTGAAGAATGAAAGATCACCAAGAATTAATATGAACCCAAACATATATCCCCAACTCATCCAAGAAGCAGAATCGTGAGAAAAAGAGAAACTTCATACTAGAAAGGGAATCTAGCAAAAAGAAAAGGGAACTAGAAAGTGAAATAAAAGAATTTGTTATTTTCCGTCTCTGTTTTAGTTCCCTGTCAGCATGCAAGATTAGCATGTTAAAGATAAAATGGGATCACAGCATACATCCACATTTCAAATGTTTTGAGTAATCTATGATCACTACATCCTCTCTACTGATACAACAAATTCAGGATATCATATCTTGAAAAAAGCTAATACTCTCTCAATAAAACATTATCTCTTCATTCCTTCTTCATTTTTAGCTGCTACCCATTTGAAGGACACGCTCAAAACAAAGATATAATGTACCCGTTTATATGAGATTGAACATATCAAACAAATAATGATATCATCTATAAAGGCTGTAAGAACAAAGCAAACAAACAATGCCAAGTACAAGCACGGGTTTAAAGTTTATCAGTTAGGTCAAGCACATTACTATAATATTTGAAGCGTTTCTCTTAAATCACTATTTCAATCTTCAGCAGCTTGTCAACTCATCTACTAATCAAACTTACCGGAGTGATTACAGTGCTGTACCGTGACCAGATTACTCCAGTGCATGTAACCGCTGGGTACCCACATGCCAAAAGTAAGCAACAGTGTAAGAATACTAAAACCCAATGTAGGTTGTAAAAAGGATAACGCAAAGCAATGGAAGAACGAAACCAAAAAAAAAGGAAAAGAGAAAGCAAATAGACACATACCTATTTGCTGGGGATAAGAAAGTTTTTCAGGTGGTTTAGTGAAGTCAGCTATATTTGCTATGCTGATTCCCCATTTGAAAGTTGGTGCCCAAAAGTGAACTACAATGACATAGTTAATGCTAGCTTATGTATGCATACACTAAGAGTTGACAAATCGAAAACATATTTATCAACCTTGAACAATCACATATTTATCCGGTTGACTTAGTTTACACAGAAAAACTCACTCTAACAATGTTGCACACGATCAACCATATCGACTAACAAACAATTCCCACCTCATTCTCACTATTTTGTGCCACTTCTTGAACATACTATTATAACCTCCAATACTCACCTAATTCGTTTCGAATTCAACGGGAGCGAAACGAATAGTATCAAAACCAATTATCAGGTTCATTATTATTTTTTTACTGAGATTTGAGCATCTGGTGAGAAATCACACAAATTTCCAATTGAATCCAATTCAGGAACAAAATCACTACATATATCAGCTCCAAATTCAAAGAATACATGAAATCAAAACTCAAGACAACGATTGTACGCAAGTCGCAATCTTCAAAAAAGAATTCAGCTTTAAAAGAAAAAAAAACAATGGATCTCATCGCAAGAAATTAAAAAAAAAATTTAAAAAAAAAACAGATGGATAGCGAGAAAAGGCGAGTCGACTCACTGGTTTTAGGACCGGCTGGGTGGTTCCAGAGAGCTTGAAGCTTTGAAGATGCCATGAACTCAACTCGCTCTCTTTGTCTCGTCTTTCTATTTTCGTTTGTTGAGTTTGATGGCTTTGGTTTGGTCTGGTCCCGTAACTGCTCGAGTGTTTGGTTTGGTCCACGCGAACCACGCTCGAGGAATGTCTCCAATCACATCTTGCCACGTGAGCATCAAGCGGAATTGAATACGTCGAAACCAAAAGCGTGAAACGAGGTCGTTTTGACCTGTCTCTCTTGGTTACGCTGACGTCGGTTAGGGTCGGTAACATTTCAAGAGAGTAAAAAACTAGCACAGCAAAATTTCAGTGTCTTCAGTCGATGGATTCGCAGAGCCAAACCACTTCGCTGCAGCGACTTCAAAATGTCGAGAAAGTAATTTTCATCTCAATTTTTTAATTTTTTTTTAAAAAAATTATTTTAAAATATCAGAGAGAGAAATTGAAAAACAGTTGAAAACTCGTCGTTGCAGAGAGGTCGTTAGGGTTTTGGAGCTCGCAGGGGGTGTCATGGAAGAGCTGGCAAACCCGACGGGTCCCAGAAAAGAGTTCATCAACAACCATTGTCGCGAGTTCATGCAATTGATCAAGGTCTGTTCTTTTTCGCCAGAAATTTGCACACGCATGCATGTTATCAAATCTTCTCCAATATTTTAAATTGATTTGATTTGCTGGTTAGTGTTGATTATTTTGGAATAAATTGAAATGACTTGAAGCAGATTTGACTTATAGTTTGTGATGAATTTGCTTGGTAGTGTATAAATTTTCAAGCTTGATAGTTAACAAACATGAAAAATAAAAGAAAAGAAAATCAAATGTGAAGATGAACTGAAAATTTTGGAGAACATGGAGACTGTGATTTGATTATGGTTGGATTTAGGAGAAATTTTTTTTGGAGGACTGAGAAATTTGGGGGTTACTTTTTTTTTGTTTTTTGGATAAAATCAGGACATACAAGTGACATTGCGGGATGAGATCAAGAGTGCGTGCGAGTACCGTCCATTTGAGAAGTGTGATTACAGTTCGAGAATATCAAACGAGATATGTTGCAAGAAACTGGAATACGTTCTTTCACAGTTGGATGAGATGAAGCAGACCATTGATGAATATCGTGCTACAGCTTGAAGCTGCATATGATATAGCAATTATATATTCGTTTTGTTATTGTTAATGAGTCATTCATATATGCTTTGGAGTATCATGTTTGTCATCCATTCTGCAGGAATGAGAAGAATCTGAACTTCAGCTCGGAAAGGTTTGAAATTTTGTAAGGATGTAAAGATGGTTCTTTTTGATTTCTGTCAACTTTGTTATTAAGATTTGGAGGATGGTATGTGATATCTAATTGTCGAGGGGTCATTTTGTTTGTATTGTGAGTTGCTCTAGAAATGTAGGACGACGCTTTGATTTTTCTACCCTCAGCAACTTTGGGGTGTTCATTGCTAGTGACTTTCAATCTATATTGCAATACCCTTTCATGTGTTCTCATTCTTATGTTTGTATTGTTAACTGGAAGAGAATAGTTAGGTTATACTGTCAAGCTGTTTACATAAGATTGTGTATGCTGATCAATAGCGTCTGAATAAGATCATTGTCTCGTATATCGGGCACAAATATTGTTTACTGCCATTTCTGCAGTCATGATGTGAATTCTCATAACCTCTCTGGTTAGGGTTAAAATGGTTTCGGTTGACAGTTTGAACTCTTGCTGGGCATCGGTTTGCCTCTGTGTAAAGTCCATTTTGAGTTGTTGCTGCATTCATAGCCATTCCTGCAGCTGACAAATGTTGATTATGGAGGCGAAGAAGCTGGATGTATCATATATCCATCCAATGATCCAAATCTATGTTTACTTCCTTCATAATAGCATGCTCTCTCTGAAGCTGCATGTGAGACAGCATTTAAAGTTGAGTTGCTGGTAACGAAATATGATTGTTATTTACACGATATTAGCTATAAAGTTTGTCTAGCTCAAATACTGGGGTGGTGGTTGCAAGTGTAGAGGCTCATGTTGCAGTCTTAGATATTGTAACGCCTGCTAGTCTATTCACTAACTTTCCCATGATCTCCATGTTAATGCAAAATCTTTGTTTCTTCGCTCATTTTGTTTTGACAAATGTTTCTGATTACTCACTACTTAGAAGGCAATTAAATCATAATCTGCTTTGATCCAATAGCATTTAATGTTGCTGTTGCTCCCAATATCTTGATTGTTCTACACAATATTTAGCTGGAATCATGGGACTATTTGCAATGCACTGGTTTGTTAGTTTTGTGGGAGAGTTTTGTGATGAGATTCAAAACGTTGCAACAATTTTAACCACTTTACTATTATTTGAATATCTTGTATTCCAACATCATGGTATCTCTTTGTGTATTACATGTAATACATGCATCTATGCAATCAATCAGAATTCAAAAGTTGCATATATCTTTTACTTCTGTAATCAAAACAGGACTTTCCATTACAAGTTTTTCGAATATAACATACGAAAACAAAGAGTAAATCACTGGGTTGGTCTATATCATATTGACCGTGGAGATGGAGGCTGTCCATGTCGAAGGTCACCTTCCATTTGATTTGAAGCCATCCAAGTCATCCCTGCATTTTTGCGACGCCTCACAATCTCTATTCCAATGGTTAGAGGCATTAGGCTCACAGGCTGAACCCTTGCACCTCGTTTGAATCGCCCTTGTTGATGGGATCGTAGTGAATTGGAGTTGTGCTCATAGGCTCATAATAGCTCCAGCGGAGAGAGAGCATAACAAGAGGACTGCAATGCTGCTTATCAACCCTTTGGACATATCCATTTTTTATCTTTTTTATTTTATTTTTTTGCCTTCAATGTTGACTACTGTGGTCTGTGGATGTGTGGAAGTTGGTATATAAAGTGCAAGTTTTTTTTTTTTTTTGGGTTTATTTTCAAGGCAATTTTAATTAATTTAAAACTTGCATTTATTCTTTTGGTTTTGAACCTGTTTTATTTAGACAATGATCAGTTTCATTCTTCTAAGTTTTATCTTTAAAAATTTAATGGTTTTGACCGTCATTAACTACATCTATGTTACAATCTCGTCCAATTCATAATTGAGTCGTCGTCAATTTCAGTATTTATTATAAGATTCGAATCCTACTTTACCATAACCAAAAAGAAAATGCAAAAGCTTATGTTATTATTAGCAAAACCAATTTGTCTCCTTTTAGTGACTCTCGCTTGCACCCTCATATTCATACTCTTCTTCCCACCAAACTCGTATTCACACAACCACAAGAAGCATCAGGACTTGATGGCGGCTCGAAGCTTCGTTTTGTGGCTCCACGGTTTGGGTGACTCTGGCCCAGCCAATGAACCCATCAAGACCCTCTTCACTTCTCCTGAGTTCAAGCTCACCAAATGGTCCTTCCCTACTGCTCCCAACAATCCCGTCACCTGCAATTGTAAGTGTCTTCTTATATCTAATCAGGGTTTTTCTGTTTCTTTTTGCTTTTTTGTTGTGGTGATCTTTTCTTTTTTTGAGGTGTGATTGTATGTTTTTTGTGCTACTGTTTTTTTGGTAATCGGAGTCAAATTTTGTTGCGGGGATGCAAAATTTTCATTTTTTTTCCCTTTTTGGTGTGATCGAAGGGTTGTATTGTATGTTGTAGAATTTATCTGTTTTTTTTTCCTATCTTTTTGTGCTGTTGTATGTTGGTTTAGCTTAGAAAATTTGATCATCTGAAGTTACAAACTTGCAAATGACGTGTATTCCTTTTTCAATATTAATTGATTATGTGAGAGGAATTAGTAGTTTTACTGTGGGAGTGAAGCATTGGATATGTTGGCATTTTGGAAATTTGACTAGAATCATTGGAGGTCATGTAAAAATTACCAGGTGGTCTAGATAGAAAGATAGAGAGAGAGAGAGAGAGAGAGAGTAAAGGTGCTCTCTTTGTTACTTGATTCACTATAATGAGTATCATTGTAACTTCAAATATCAAATTCAATGCTTCTCGAATAGAATGATCACTTGGTACATTGAGTTTGACAGATAGCTAAATGTAATAGAATTTATCATGGCACAATTGTTATAAGTTTTTAACTTTCTTACTTGTAGGTGCTTATTCATGTAGATTCTCTACTTTATGGCATTTTCTATCGGAAATATAGACAAGAAACAATGAGCTTATATAAAGATTTCAACTTGATACTTGTTGATCGTCATCATCTTTGGTCTGAATTTATGATAGAATTCCAATAATGTGGTTCACAGATAAAGATAAAATATTTATCAGATAATAGTTTTAAATTCGTTTGTGTCAACCTGCAAAAACAAAAAAAAAAAAATATAATCATAAAGCATTTTTTCGTCAATTTGGTAGTTTATCGCATTTGATTTGTGTGATCTTTCAGTGTCATTCACTACACGTCATCATCTTATTAATTCTGCCTCCTTTTGCTTGATATTAATACATGATTGTTTTGCTACTAGTTGCTTTTGTATATAAATCAGCCAAATGATAGGTACAATAACATTTACTTGCCCTGATAAGGATATTTCCATCTTTCCCTCAAGTAACGTCTTGCTATACTAATTTGCTTCTCTTTGTAGATGGTTCTGTGATGCCTTCATGGTTTGACATCCATGAGATACCTGTGACAGCTGTAAGTTATAAATCTTTCTTGTTTAGAATTTATATCAGGAGCCTTATTTTATTAGATAATAGTGTATCATGGGATGTTGAAATATCAGAATTGAATTGCACTTCTCATTGATTTGTTTTTAATCTAAAAAGGAAATTGAATTTTTAAAACCTGAACAAATTTAAATCTGTTTTATTTATTTTATCTATGCTAATGGCAGTTATTCCTACTATACAATAGTTGCTGATAATCTTCTGTAATGGCACCGCATGATGTTAAGGGATTTTCAATCGATCATCTCAAGAGTGTAATTGTCCTCACTTTTATGCTAAACTAGACTCAGCAGTACATATTACGGTTCAGCCAACATTTTTCTCAAGAGACACCTTCATCTTCTGATGTTGTAACGAGTTATAGATCATGGAAACATGGATATACTAGCCTGTGATGCTTAAATAATGTTTAATTTCAGGATCCCAGAGTCTCTCTGTAGCTGCTTTCGTGGATTTCTTTCTCTCCTCCATTCTTTCTTTTTCTCATATTGTTTTTTAATTTCTATTGTGATGTCTTCTTCAGCATATGCATGGGGTCATTTAAATTTCCTTCTTGATGAGTTTATTTTCTTTTTTGATGATCATATTTCCTAGATTAGTTTAATGCAAATATGATGGAGATCAGTGGTCATGAATATGTTGTCTATCTTCTCTAATACTCCGTAGGAATGAACATGGTTTTGCATGCACTCCCTGTATTTTCCTAGACAAATGTTTCAATGTGAATTTGATTTGATGCTATGCTGGATAATGATGCTGATGTTGTGTTGCAATAATCAATTGGCTTTGTCTTGTTTATGTGTATCAGGATTCACCAAAAGATGAAAGTGGTGTGCTCGAAGCAGTTCAAAAAGTGCATGCGATGATAGACAAGGAAGTAGCTGCTGGGACAGATCCTGATAATGTATTTGTGTGTGGGTTTAGTCAAGGAGGTGTGTCCCTCCCTCTCACTCAAACACATGCAAAACAGAAATAAGACATCACTGTTTATTGCTGTCACTGATATTAACAATGTTTTGCAGGTGCCTTGACTCTGGCTAGTGTGCTGTTGTACACTAGAACTCTTGGAGGAGGTGCAGTTTTCAGTGGCTGGGTTCCTTTTAATTCTTCTATGATAGAAAAATTTACACCAGATGCAAAGAGGGTACTTCTGTTCCAAGCCACCAACCATGTCCAATCATAGCTTTTAATTTTTTTTTTATTTCCTTACAATTCCAATGAGAATCTCAGTAATCTGCTGAAGAATTATCAATTAAGGACATGCTGATGACCCAGTGTTTCATAACTCACTATATTAGCTAATGTCATAGCTAACAGGCCTCACACTTCTATGGTCAAATATCTTAAATACGTTGAAAATTAACACCTTGCAAAGTTAGCAATCATGGATTTTTCCACCCAAACAGTTTGCTTGTCTGAAATATACTTTGTAAACATTATGGGATTGTTGATGATTCCATGGTCTGAGGTCTTAAATCTATTGCAGACACCTATCCTGTGGTCTCACGGAATGGCTGACCGAACAGTATTGTTTGAAGCTGGACAAGCAGGCCCACCTTTCCTTGAAAAGGCTGTGTAAGCTGTGAGTTTAAGGTAATAAATGTAGTAGTATTCACCTCGAAATTCTTTCTTGCTTTAATGCTACCGCTTGAAAATTAGCGATCAATAATTTTGCAGGCTTATCCTGGTCTTGCCCACTCTATAAACAACAAGGAGCTTCAGTATCTTGAGTTATGGATCAAAACTCGTCTGAAGAGTTCTTCCTAGAGGTCTTGAGTATTATTAAAATTGCATCTGATTATAGTTATAATGTACTTGTATTTTGATTGATGATTGGTCATAATTCATGGTGGAATTAAAAACTTTTAAGATATTATGGCACGTTGCAGTAATGAAAACTTGATATTCAGCTATTTTAATTTATTTCCTTAGAGCAATTTAGCAATATCTTCAATGCATATCTTGTTGGAGGAATTTATTCAGACAAGTATGAATAAATTCTGAAAGAGTCCGCTCAGTCATGGAAGATGAATTTGCTGCTTCATAACTTTGGTACCTTAACCAAAATTATTATTAGCTTATTTAATTTAGTGAAACTTGAAGAATTAGTTGGAGTTACTCAAAAGAGGCATATACATATCTGGTATGGGATTCCCAGAAGCAGGAACTTAGGGTTCAAGAGTAAAAACGACCCACCTCACCTTTTCTTGTTTATGCAAATCAAATTGATGAACTTCTACCAGCATACACTCCATTACCACAAAAATTTAGTTGGATAAGAAATTTGAGCTGGAAAATATAAACTACATATACTGCATATCCTTGACTTGCTTTACATGCACATTTATGAGGAACTGCACTTCACACACTAACATACACTCTTCCACATAAGCACTCATACACGCAATCTCTCTCTCTCACACACACACATACACATGCCAATTCCTACTAGGGGGAGACATGCTAATAGGTCCAGTATCCGTTGGCATGTGAGAAGTGTTCAGACATTCCTGATAGAGTCAAGCTTTGAAGGGCTGTGGGGTAATGAAAGCCTTCTGGTAATTGTACCAGGTTGGGACAATTTGCAAGTAGTAGATACCAGAGGCTAGGCATTGTGCCTTCTTCAATTGGCATCCATCTTACCCAGCTATGTTTATCAAGGATACGGAGAGATGTGAGCTTGGTAAACCCTCGCGGACTGCAACATACATCACTGCATATAAATGCAGAAGATGCCAGAGTGAGAACAGATGTAATTGTTGAAGGACTGGAAAAGGGTCTTCTTCTAGCTAGTTCTTAAACAAATACAACGTATGGAGGTGGTTCAAATATTGAAACCAATGAGGCAACCTGCTGATAGACACTTGCAATTTTAATTTCTCCAAGTGTGGTGGAGGCTTCAAAAGAGAGTTTAATTGGAGGTCTTCAAATGGATGTTTGCTTATTATGGTTAGGGAACGTAATTTCTTCAATTCTCCCAGGGAAGTGCAAAGTTCTTTGCTACAAGCACCTGTCATTATTCCAATGTATAACTTCCTCAAGTTGGTTAAGCTTCTCAGTTCTTTCACAAAATATTCGTCACTTTGTATGCGAGATAGTGTCTGTAGCTGCTTGAAACATAGCCTTCCCTTCAGCATCTTAACGAAATCTGTATTATTACGGTCAAGTAAGCTTGCCATTAGCAGATGACGTAGCTGTTGAAGCATATTGATTCCACAAGGTAAAACTTCTACATTTGTGTTTCTGATATCCAAAGTCTGCAGATTTCGCAAGTTTCTGAATGATTTGGGTAGATCCTTTATCATTGTGCCTCTCAAATCTAGATATCGCAAGTGGATCAAGTTACCAATCTCCTCAGGTAAGCTTTCTATACAAACCCTTTGTAGATTCAAAATTCTCACTAGCCTTAGTTCTGCTAACAATTTTCTTAAGGCAGAGCATGATAATTTGGTTGCAATAAAGAGGTGAAACGAGCAGATATTTAACTTACCTACACTTGTTGGGATATTTTCAGCATTGTTATAGATTGACAATCTGCGGTGTCTGTCTTCAATTTCATACTCTCTGTCAACCAAATCCGAACTTCTCTTCCTTGAACATCTTGGTTGCAACTTCACGCATTAGATTGTGTACTTTACATGCTTTAACCACGTCTCGAGCATGCAAGGTAATGGCTTGGATCATACTCCTGTACATGAGCTGCTTGAAATAACGGTTTCCAACTTCCTCCTCTGTCTTACCATGATCTTTTTGAACAAATCCTTCTGCAATCCACATTCTGATTAGTCTCATCCTTCCGATTTCATAATCTTCTGGGAACAGGCTGATGTGCAAGAAGCAATACTTCAGGTAAAATGGTAGATGATTATAACTACACAATAAGGCTTTGTGTAGCCGCTCAACATCATGGTTATCGTCAAATATCCCATCCAGATCACACAGTACAGACTGCATTTCTTGTGGTTTTTCACCGCAGCTCGAAAGAGCTGCAAGGGCAAAAGTTGCAAGTGGTAACCCTTCGCACCTTCTTACAACGTCCTCCACAAACTCTTTCAAATGTCCAGGACAAGTCCCCTGGTTCCGAAATGCCTTTCTGCAGAAAAAAGTCCATGCTAACTCATTGGAGAGTGGTTGCAGCTCGTAAACGCTGCAATTGTCCTCGATGGATGAAGCGATATCCTTTATCTGTGTTGTGATTATGACTGAACCTCTATCTCGTGGCAAAGCATGCTTCAGCCCTTCCCAAAGTTCAGCTTCCCATGTATCGTCAAGCACAAGTAAGTAGTTCTTGTCCTGCAAGTAGTGATAAGTTCTCTCTTGCAACTGCCCTCATAGATAGCATCAATTGCATCCATGGCTGGTTCGCCTTTGCTTGCTTTGAACCCGAATAGAACATTTCGAAGGACATCCATCAAATTGTGTGAACATAGAGACCCAAGAGTAGCAATCGAACCTTGTTTTAACCCTTCTGTAAACTTCTTTAACGAGAGTCGTCTTCCCCAAACCACCCATAACAAACACGGAAATAACATTTCGTTGATGTGATCTTCCCTCCAGCGTTAACTCTGTTAGCTGTTCAACATCATCGTCAATGCCCATAATGTCATTCTCTTGGACAAAAGGTGTAGCTGCACTTACACTCGGGCCTCTTGACGTAGATTGAATGCTAGTGGTCCCTGGAGCTTTCTCTTGAATGATATGGAAGCCATATCGGTCCCTTCTTTCCTTGACCTCTATAACCTTATTCTTAATCCTCCTAATCTGGGAATTAACTTGATGGCGAATTCGAAGGTGTTTTACCGGATTCCAACCTAGCGTGCCCCTTCAAGTTACAAACCCGTCGATGATGTCTTCAGCATCGTAAACCAAGCTCCTTACCTCCCCAGCCCAAGCTCTAACATTTTCGTCCCTTCCTTGCCGGCGGTCTACGTCTCTAAGGAAAGCTACCATGGCTTGGAGTTCACTCTTGATCCACTCTATATCTTCTTCGAAACCAGAGAGTAACTCTGCTTCTTGTCTAAGCTGATCTTCTAACTTTTTTAGGAAGAAAACGATGAGGGCGTCTGCCATCTCCAATACCCACGAAAAGGACTTGAGATATCAATGGAGTCAACAAACACAACACAATGTACTCAACTTCATGTAGGGTGTTTCTGGCCTGATTATTGAGTTCCTCTAGGTCCTTATACAATGAAGTCAACGACAAAGACTTTAGATATCAACGGATCATTTGTCTACTACTTCGATGACTGGTTCAAAGAAAATGACATTTATCAGTCGACCTTCTTCATGCCTAGGAGGTTACGTCTTCTTCCTTGTAATAAAAGGACCAGGGTTCAAAGGTCGACAATCAGACGAAAAAAAAATGACATTTATCAACACCAACCACCATGCATTGTAAGTCAACACGACTGACTTCAACTTGATTGATTTCGGCTTATAACATGTCTCAAACCCATGGATATCCTCAACGGGGAAATCCCTTGTGCCATTCTTAGCAAAGTTGATACATCATAACATCAACAAGAGTTGAGATCATGAGAGGAATTTTATTTTACGTATTGGGTTCTTTTTTTATGTAGCACCAAATGGAATTGAATTTGTGTAATAGCATCAAGTTAATTTTGTGGATGGTGCATTGCGGCCTGCAATTTTGTGGTTCTCTAAAGTTGTATCATGAAAATGGAAATGAAAATGTGTCTTATTAGTTTGTGTTATCAAATAGCTGTAAATGTATGATGTTGTGTTGAGGATTTTTTTTTTTTTTTTTTTGGTTGTTGTGAAGTTGATACCCAGTTGAGAATGAGAAATTGTTGGATGATTGAGTGGTGTAGGCAAATCACGGGCATTGGACGTGATCTAATTGTAATTGTAATTAGATCACAGCCAGTTAGCGATCTAAATTAGATCACGGCAACTGATAGATCAGTCAGTGCCGTGATCTAATTAAATCACAGTCAAAGGGCCTTGATCTATCTTAGATTACGGTCAAAGGGTCAGGCACATAAAATTTTTTAAAAAAATTTAGCTCTTAATTATTTTTACATGAGCTTGCCTTCCTTATTGTTGGATAATTATTACTTTCTTTTTTATTTTTAAACGATTAGTGAGAAATTTAAAAAGAGAATGAGAGAGGAAAAATAATATAATGATAAAATTGAATTTATATAAAAAATAATATTATTTTTTAAATTTTTATTAACTTGATGTTAATTTTATAAAATTAATTATGTTAAATTTGACTAATTTCTGTATTTTGACGTGTTACGTGAATACGATACGATACACAAACGAAACTGGGCACTTGTTTTTTTCTTGCAACCAATAGAACAAGAGAGCCCTAAGCAAAGTCAAGTCCAGGTAGCAGAGTAGAGGGAGGCTGACCAGTGACCAATGAGCAGTCCCACCAACCCTAATTGAAAACTTTTCGAGTCTGACGTATAAAGAGGTACTCTTTTTATAAGACAAGAGGGAGTGACAGTGACGAATCAGCATGCAAGCAAGACGTAGTAGGTCCAATCAATCACTCCATTACATCGCTGCCACCACCAACACGGCAACACCAACCTGCAAAACAAACCGACCAACGAACACGATTCACTAATCACTCACTCTCACAAACTGTCTCATCTACCGTCCATACATCCTCGACTCACCTTATCGATCCTTCCCCCGAATCTACGTCACCAACTCCAAGAAAATTAATGAGCAATTACTAAACGAGTCCTTGTTTTTTTAACTTAATTCAAGTATTGTTGCGGCCTTTTTGATTTCTATCAAACTAGTCTCTAATAAGTAATACCCATTAGATAGGTTTAGTTAGTATACATCACCTTTAAGATAGGTATCGGAGTCATTATTCGTTTTTAATCCTTTTTTAATTTTTTATTTATAAAATTTTTCATTTATTAATACTATAAAGTTAGAGATTTTATATAGTAAAAAATCTCTGCCAGTAAGGGTAGAACAATAAAATCGAAATGTAAAAGTTAAGATTTAAAATCTATTACTATATATAATTTAATTTTTTTACATTAAATTAAATATTTAATTTAATTTTATACATAATTTTTTTATAAAAAAAATATTGTTCTACCCGTGTCAGATAGGTCTAACTTTTAAAAAACGATTAGATAGTTAAACTATGGTTTATTTACATATCGAAACTTAAATAAATGAAAATACAATTAAATTTTCCAAGTTTTCAAAAGTGACCCAAAGTATGGTTCTACTCTCCCAATAATTAAGGTTGATTAACGTCCATTAATCATAATTACATATTTAGTGGTTATAAAAAAAAATATAAATACCAATTTAGTAAAAAAAAAGTATAATAATTATATAAACTTTATACAATTAAGCTAAAATATAAGGACTTGTTTGGTAACTGGCTAATTGTTATGGTGCTACCAGAAAAGAAAATGAAAAACACACTACCTCTCTCTCTAAAAAAACAATTAAAACCTCATCAGCCATTCAAAGTCCAAACCTCCCAGTCTCTCTCTCTCTCTCTCTCTTTTAGATAAGTTACAGATAGAATCTCTCTCTCTCTCTCTCTCTCTCTCATCATAGTCGTCGAAGAGCTATGAAGAAGCTATACAGGAAAGGCACGGTCCATCCGTCGCCGCCAATAATATCCGACCACCTGTCCTTCCTTCCCGCCGCCATCCTCACCCTCACAGCCGCTCTCTCACCTGAAGACAGAGAAGTCCTCGCTTACCTTATCTCCTGCTCCTCCTCCTCCTCCGTCAACGACTTTCACGGCCACCGCAAAAACACCACCACCTACCAGCAAAAGACCGTTTCTTTTGCCAAAACTAGAAGCACTGGCGGCGGCGGCAGTGGAAACAGCAACGATGATCATACGCCGCTTTTCAACTGCGATTGCTTCAGGTGTTATATGAGTTACTGGGTCCGGTGGGACAACTCGCCGAACCGGCAACTGATACATGAGATCATCGACGCCTTTGAAGACGACCACTTGGCGCGTACTAACAACAACAACAACAAAAACAAAAAAACAAAGAACAACAGCAAGAAGGAGAAGAAGAAGAGAGGCGGTGGCGGTGGTGGTGGCGGTGGTAGCAGCGGAAATGATAACTCTGGTGAGTTGAAACGGAGTAGTGCAGATCATCATCATCATCAGCTGAGTCATCACGAGTTAGCTGAGTCAGAATCATCAGCAGAAAACACCGGCGGTGGTGGTGACGTTGAAGAAGTCAATACAGAGAAGGGTCCAGTTCGAAGCTTTGTCAGTTTCATTGGTGAGAAAATTTGGGGTGTTTGGGGTTGAAGAAATAATTAATTTTTTCTTCAAAGGAAAAAAAAAATCAACCAACCAATCAAAAAGGTGGGTTTTAAGTTCTAGTTTTTTTTTTTCTCTTTAATATATAAGAGGAAATTATTTTTCTTCTCTTTTTTTATTTTGTACATTATTATTACCCTTTTAATTTACAATGTAAAAAATGGGTTATTTTAATTTTGAAGCATAATATCATAATTCAGATTTCAGTGTTCATAATTTCAGAATTCAAATTAATTTTGATGAAAATAATATTGTTTTTTTTTTCCTCTGTATTATCCACTCAAAAGAATAATCATCAAA